>PVKV010011731.1:0-28035 GCA_004027835.1 Alouatta palliata | reverse complement strand
GTCCCATGTTTTTAATCAAAAGCTGATTAAGGATTTTTTTTCTTAAAATTTAATAAGTCATTTCCTAAAAGTAAATTAAACCAACAAAGCTGTAACTATTTTTTTTTTTTATAAAACAAGGAAACAGTTTTTCAACTTTTGTTAACCTCAATTATAACAGTTTTTTTGTTTTTTAATCTACAATCCAATCTTACACTTTTAGTTCGCAGAAGTTTTTGAGGTACAAAATGGCAGGTAGATATATGTATTTGTATATGATTACAAATACATCAAAAGGAACTCAAGAAGTATACATTATAGAGTTAATAGTCTTACAAGGGCTGTATGTAAAAAGAAGACTTAAGGACTTTAAATTTTATGTCAATTTATAGTTTGAATTTTTACAAGTATATATAAATATATTATTTTGTTTTAAATAGCCCTATTAACAAGAAATTCCATTTTTAAACCCAACCCCAAATTTCACATTTTAAATATAAAACACTAGTATTTCACTTTAAATATAGTATTCACAATGTTCATAAGTCTGAAAAGTAAAATAATTTGTGATTATCCTATTAATAGCCTTCATTAATGTCTCTCCAACTCTCCAATCTTTTTAAAATTTCATTGCTACAATTATAGAAATATTTTACAAAAGTTATTCTAGTACCTTGTCATTTTTTACTCTTATTATAGTATAACTACTAATCATTTAAAAAGTTTACATGGATGAATGCAATCTAAATATAATTATGTCATTAACCCATTTTAAATTTCTAATTCCCACATAGTTTCTCTGATTCACTCCTCCGACAGATAATAGACTGAAGAAATAGGCAAGCTTATAAAAACGTTGGAATTCACTGAGAATGTCAAGGTCGCACGGGAGTGGAGAAATAATATGCAAAGTCACTGCATCACCTTGTGGTAATGCCTGGGAAGTGTAGCTTCGCTAATCCTGAGAAAACGGACAAACCTCTCAGTTGGAGAAAGGTGCAGTCCCTACACAAAAAGGGGTAGAAGCAAGCAGCTTTACCATGCCAAATTCTGATTCTCCTTCTCTAAACTGCATCTCCACAAACAGGATTATATTAAGTTGGCAAGCCAAGGGTAAGTAAAAAACGTCCAATCAACAATTAAGGGCCAGACACATTTGGCTGGGAAACAAAGTCAGAAATGCTTACACATGCTGACTACAGTGCCCTCTTCCAAGATTCCTACATTCCCTAAAGTTCTAATGCCTCTAGAATTCCTTTAGGTGAGTTATGCTGTAAACTGCATATTATAAAGTCTTCGGTCTAAATTCCAATTGTATTATTTTAGGAATGCATTAATGTCTTTAAAAATTATAAATAATACATAGTTAGCACTCAGTTATTTATACAGCTAAGATAAACATGGGGTCGGGATGGGAAGCATCTTAACGTTATCTTTACTTACTCCTCCTCTTGGAACTTTTTCAAGCCCAAAACACATTTGACTTTTGTGGTAGTATTTTTCCAGTGGTTCCCAATACTTGTTTTACTTTAGCACAAAAATGAAAGCCTTAGTGTACTAAAAAACAGACCATAGTAAGAACTTCTGTACATTAAACATATGAAGCCACATTAAGCTTTTTAATTTAGATAAATATAAATGTAGTTTGCCAGTCCTAACAATCAGAATTCAAAAAGAAATAAGGTAATTTTGCTATGTGTGATAATATAATCATGGTGATTCTACGTTTTTTTTAAAGTCCTTACCAGTTAAAGATGCTAAGCTAACTGTAAGTGAAATGTCTTGATGTCTAAGAGTTGCTCTGAAAACTCCAAGAGAAAAAAAATAAATGTTAGAAAGGGTAATAAAACAAGATTAGTAAAATGTTGGTTCATTTTACTGTTCATTCTCCTTTTGTGTATGTCTGAAAATTTCCTTAATAGTAAAAGCAAAGCAAATAATGAAACGGATTAGTAATATTCCACTTAGGACCCACTGCAGCTGAAAAACTGCATTTTAGAGTATGAACGCTTTTTACTCTTAGAAGTTTTATAATTAAGGTAACGGTTGACAAAGTTGCTGAAAGTTTTTCACATCCTCGGCTAAAAAAATCTTTAGAATTATCTCCAAACTTTAGTCCTATAGGACAAACATATGAAAGGAAAAAACATCTAGCATTCAAATAGTTTCCAATTATTCATACTGTGGCTCAAAGAAAGACTAAAAACTATAAACAGACCTCTGTTACCGAAAAATGTTATCAGCATTCTTTCCAGGAGGCAGAAGCAAAAGCCCCAGTCTATTCATTTGCACCCTTGCCAATATCCCTATTTCCAGAATCCTTTACACCTGAGTGCCACGACATTCTGCCCAGCTGTCACCCACAGCACTTTTATTTACTTTTTAGACTTTATAAGTTGGTTTCTAAAATGCTATGATCTTGGCCCATATATTTTAGGGTAAAGTTTTACCTTCTTCTAAAGGTTTATTTGGGGCAAAATAAGCTTTAAAAAGACAGTAATGTATAAAGCCCAGATTTTACATATCCAATCCAAAAGAACATAATAAATTCGCCCAAAAGAAGTAAACAAGGAGCGTAATTGGGATCTTTCATAATTATTTTAACATCATTAAAAAGGATAAAATTTTGAATTCCAAAATGTTATTTTTGTTATGGAAAATGTATTTACTGGTTAATTCGATAAACATGGCTACAGTGAGAACTGTAAACAGGGGTCTACAATTTAAGAACTTGATGAGTAGGGCGTTGTGGTCGACACCTGTAATCCCAGCACTCTGGGAGGCCGAGGCGGGCGGATCGCCAGTCAGGGGTTCGAGACCAGACTCACCAACATGGTGAAACCCCATGTCTACTAAAACTACAAAAATTAGCCGGGCGTGGTGGTGCGCGCCTGTAATCCCAGCTACTTAGGAGGCTGAGGCAAGAGAATTGCTTGAACTCGGGAGGCAGAGGTTGCGGTGAGCAGAGATCGCACCACTGCACTCCAACCTGGGCGACAGACTCAAACAAAACAAAAACAGAATGTGATGACTAGAAAGCAAAAACTACAATAAGATGTTCTTCATAGTTGAACAGTTTAAAAAAAAAAAAAACACCTCATTGGAAGTTGGCATCATCAATCCTTCAAGAAATCAAGTTTACCCTTGAAAAGAACAGAACGAAGGAGAAAGGCTGTCCTCAGCTCCTTCCCTAAACCCGAAAAGCACTTCGAGGAGAATCGACCCACTTTTAGTTTCTATTCAAATGATCTCTTTAAATGCTTTTGGAATTGAGCACCAAAATTATAACTAGTAATTGTTCGTGCACAGCTAGCAGACATTTTAACATTAGCAGAATGCAGACAGTTGAAAAATTAAGATTGATTTTCCCATCTAATTCCTAACACGAGCAATTCATAACCACTGTGTGAAACCGAAAATCTAATACTATGTATGTCTAAAGTCAAATGCCAGTGTCTCCTAAGAAAACTTTTACCAATAAGGTGAGAATACACACACACGCTAAGCTCTATTTTTTTTTACTAACAAGGTGTACACACATGCGCGTGCACGCTAAACTCTAGCCAGATTCCCTAAGCCAGGAGCGCAGATCGGTCGGGAATGGTCTACACCTGGCGAACCTGCAGCGTTTTAGGGCGGGATGGGGAATGGATTCCAGGTGAAGCAGGCAAGCAGCCAGAACAGCCAACTCCGCCCTCCAACCTCAAAAGTAGGCGGTGCAGGAAATCTCCGCCCCCTTCGCCACCGGCGACTCAAACCAAAACAGCTGGGTTTCTCTCCGCAAAGACAAACCCGAGCGTCCTTCCCGGACGCGACCTACGTGTTTTCTCAGCTTACTGCGACAGTAGCACACACACACTGCCCTCAAAACAGCCACCAGAGTTGAGCCTTAGACACCACAAGCTTTTTCTTCGGGGGTCGCCAGCGTCACTCGTCCCCAGCCAAAGGGGCCCCGTCCCACACGCCTCCCCCAAATCGCGAAGGCCTGTCCCGCGGGCCTCCCACCGCGTGGGGCGGCCATCCGTTGCTATTCCAAAACTTCACGGCTGATCCGAGTCGCCCACACCCCGTCACAATCGCAGTCCGGACGTGAAGGTTTGTCCTCGAGAAGAAAAGCCTCGTCACCACAGAGACCTCTCCCGAGACTGGCCAGGCCCCTACACTACAGGGGCTGAGGGGTGTAGCACGAGCCCTAAAGATCCAGCTGTAGTCCGCCCCGCACGAGGTGCTAGAGTGGACCGGGGAGGCGTCTTACCCAGTGGAAGGACTCCCGGACCGAGTGAGAAAGTTAGACAGGTTTCCGATCCTGATCCGCCATCAGCCGCCCAACCTCTTCCGCCACTACCGCCTGCCTCCACAGACCGGCTACACCTACCCTCACATCCGACAGCCGGCGTTGCGTCACTTCCACCCACAGGGCGGTCTCTTCCGCCTCCTGGCGGGTTCGCCCCGCCCGTCCGCGACGACACGCCCCCAGCCCGCTCTGCAGCAGGACGCGAAGTCGGACCCAGGTGGTAGTCATCTCAGGGTCAGGCTGTTTTCTCTCTTTCCTTCGTCCTTTCCATTTTCGCTCAGCGACTTAATCGCAGCAAACAGTGCATTTGGATTTACTTTTCTGATTTTATATTATTATTTTGACATACGAAATGGAGAAACACACCGAGGTTTAAGTAACTCACCATCGATGTGGAAAGGGCAGCTCAGAGGTCCATAAACAGTACTGTGCCCCTGCCAGCATCTCAGTCGGCCTAAACCAACCCACTGATTTTATAGATAAGGAAATAGCCAGAGAAGCAAGGGAGTGACCACACGGCTAGGGCTGCAACCCACTGAATTCCAAGGCTGTCTCTCAACTCCTGACCCAGTCCTGTTGCTTTTAAGAACTGCTAAGTTTTGTTCACCGAAACCCCAGGTTCTCCCAGGAGGTTTTCAGTTCTAATGCTGATTCCGTTTGCTCTCGCTCCAGCAGAGGCCTCTTTTCTACCCACATTTCTGTGAGTTGCCTGCTTTTGTTATGCGTATCATTTTCCGTGTGTGAATTCTGTCCCCCGTTCTCCGTTATTTCTAAAATCACTTTTGCCTGTTGTATATGTTGCCTTCCTATTATTAGACATTCAGTTTGAATTGTAACTCCACAGAAGCAAGTATGTCCCATTCGAATTCATCAGATTCCTCTGTTGCCATAAAACCATGATAAAACTTGCACCAGAAAGGATATGTAAATTAGATAGCATTAAATGTTGAAGCACATTCAAAATACAGAACATTCAAAACTGTCTTTCATATACTTTCATCTTTACTTCCACGTATTTCAGCTTTGATAATAATGACATTAGCTTTGATAATACAGGTTCTCAATATTTACAGACTGATTTGTTCCTCTATATTGACATTTTTGAACTTGGTCATGTGCTGGGTATTATACTTGATCACAGAATTTCAGAAGAACCTTAACAGGTGATTTAGTCTGTCTCCTTATTTTCTAGATGAAGAAATAGGTGTGAATAATCAACATTTCACTCAGGTTACTGGTAGCAACCTTCTACTAGTAGAAATAACTGTGTCCCTTAAGAAATGTGAAGATAGCAGTGAACTTTTTAACCACTATTTGTCTTAGACGTCACTCTTTGTATTTTTAAATCACATTCCTGATTACATGTAATAAATTTTTAATTACCACTAATTTTCAGTTAATGAAATCAGAAAAACAGTATGCTTAATAAAAACCATAATTGAAAGACATTTTCTTTTTCTTTTTTTTTTTTTTTTTTTTTTTTGAGACGGAGTTTTGCTCTCATTGCCCAGGCTGGAGTACAGTGGCACGATCTCAGCTCACTGCAGCCTCTGCCTCCCAGGTTAAAGCGATTCCGAAGACTCAGACTCCCAGGTAGCTGGGATTACAGGAATGCGCCACCACCTCCAGCTAATTTTTGTATTTTAAGTAGAGGCGGCGTTTCGCCATGTTAGTGAGGCTAATCTCGAAAGACATTTTCTAAGGTATTTTTGCTTTGTTATTTTTAATAATTTCTTGAATTTTTAGACCTTATTTTCCCAGGAAGGTATTTGTTCTGGAATTTTAACTTGCTTCATTCATTTTAGTAATGATCTTTCAATTTTTAGACCACGTTTTTCCCATGAAGATAGACATCCTCTTCATATTTAATTGAATTTCTGTTTTCTGTTTGTTTGTTTTTGTTTTGAGACAGAGTCTTGCTCTGTCACCCAGGTCAGAGCACAGTGGCAAGATCTCAGCTCACTGCAACCTCCACCTCCCAGGTTCAGGCTATTCTCCTGCCTCAGCCTTCCCAGTAGCTGGTATAACAGGTGCCCGCCACCACGCCCAGCTAATTTTTGTGTTTTTAGTAGAGATGGGGGTTTCTCCATGTTGGCCAGGCTGGTCTCGAACTCCTGACCTCAGGTGATCCACCTGCCTCAGACTCCCAAAGAGCTGGGATTACTAGCGTCAGCCACCGTGCCTGGCTTTAATTGAATTTCTACAAATTAGCCTATTATATGTATGGCAGTGGACTACAGCTAGAAGAGATTTGATTCACTTCCTTTAAGTGAAATCCTTCTGCCAGATGGATTTCAGAATTCAGAATTTTTCGGACTTTAGAGAGGTGTGTTTTATGTGACATCTGGGGAAGCACCCATAGTCAACATTTTTTTCCAGAAAAATTATCAATATCACACTAAGATAAATGAAGTGTATAGCCTCACTTCAGTTAAGATCAGGTTTTTCAGGTCAGGTTCTTCCACTTTGCCCTTGGGTTCAGGTCAAGTTTTAATGCCAAATGAGTCAGGTCAAACAGGTTTTGCCACCAAATGTTAAGAAAACATTTGATTTTCAGACGTTTTTAGATTTCAAAATGGTGAATAAGGGATTGTAGACCTATTGAAAGAATTATTGGAAAGTAAATCAGTGAGTAACCCATGATTTTTCTGGAGCAACTACAGTTTCAAGTAGTTTCTAGGCAGTTGTCCTGTGTTTTGATTGGGAAAATATGCTGATTATATTTAAAAGACACAGTTCTTTCATTAGAGGAACTTACGATAGCAAAGGGAAGAAAAGAAATGAGCCCATGAAAATGTAGACAACTAAAGTGTAAATGAATAAGATACATGTTCAGAGATGGGAGAAAGTACAGACTTGTGTTAGCAGTACACTTTTCATGGAGGAGACAGGCCTGGACTATCAAAGTTAGGTATGATTTTGATGAGGAGATGTAGGAGGAGGACTTTCCAGTCAGGATTTAAGAGCTTGGGCAAAGGAATCAGGAAGAAAATTGTTAACCAAAAATAATAATTTCCTCCAAAGTTCAATCATTCCCCATCATGTCATGTTGCTTCTTCCTAAGAGCATCTTGTTCATTTACTGTGTGTTCTGGGAAACAAAGAATCAAGCATGGTTTCTTCCCTGAAACTGCTTAAAATCTGGTCACGATATTACAGGATGGTATAGATAAGTGTCAAATTTGCAGGAAGTGGACTCTGAGAAATAAAGTAGAAAGATATACAGAATAATTAATTTTGAAATTAGCAAAACTTTGTAAAAGAGATTGGTCTCAAAACTTCGAAACAGTAGTAAGATTTGAAAAGTTGAAAGAAAAGGCTTACATAGAATAATGTAGTTTAGAAGGCACAAATGGGACAATTATTGAGCGAAACATGGATTGAAAATTTTTTTAAAAGTTCAAATAGATGTGTTTTATTAGAAACATCATTACAGGTTGTAAAGCCAGGCCAATGAGTTGTTCTCCTTTCTTAAAACAGTGGTTTGTGGTAGAATTTGTATTAAAGATTCCTTTTGCTATAACTGATTTTAATTAAAAAAAAAAAACACCTTTGCAAACCTTTGTTTTCAGAAAGAAAGCTTTTAAAGACGAGATTTGAATAATGGTAGGCTTTGGATAGGCAGAGAAAGAGAGGATTCCAAACACTCTAAAATAGGGTTGTTTTCTCTTTCCCTATCTGTTAGATTTTATTGATGTACTCATTATTCCTTGTTTCCCAGCCATTACCTACCCAGATGCTGGTAAAAAACCTTTGCTTCTTTGAGGTGTATACCGTTGTGTTATGCTCCCCCATCCTTCCCTCTGGTTGTTATCTTCTGATCTACAAATCATCGTTGCTCATTCAGTGAAGACTGTCACCTAGTGCATAGTCTCCTTCGTTCTACTTGGATGAGATTAAAATTAAAAGGCCAACATCCCAGCATTTTAATTTCCTGAATCCCTCATCTCAAATATTCTCCTCCACTCTACTCTAGATATCTATTTCTGTGGTCACACCTTGGACCTTGTCATCATCTTCAAAAGCAGGCCTCCTACTCTTTGACCACAACCTCCTATTCTTCTGACTTGCTCATTCAAATATGCCCAGCAGAACTATTTTTCAAAGTCATCAGTATCTCAATCCATTAAGCTTTCTTCTTTTAATACTTTCCTCAGTATCCAACTTACAGGCCATGGGCTATCATTTCATTAACATGACTTCCAATACCCATAACTCCCTTGACTTCCTCACTTGCACATTAAGGACAATTTCCTATAAAAATGTATTACAGACTTTGTGGTCATCACATGCTTTACCACCAAAGTTTATGTCTGGAAATACTAAGCAGATACTTTGAAGTTAAAATTCAGTGTTTTGGGAAGTTTCTTGCACTATAAAAAGAGAAACTGTAATTTATGATATTAAGAAACAGAGCCTGCAGAGGTTTATATTTCAGGAAGACCTTTGCCCCACTGGCTCCTAACAGTGTTCTTTATTCCTTGCACAACTGAAAGGTCACTAGAATGTAAATATTCTCTAACCTCTCTTCCTCATCTTACGAGAAAAGTTAACAGCCAGAAAAGTACTTTGAATTCTTAAGGTACTTATGCCAACAAGATTCTTCCCTCCCAGTGTTTCTTATTAAATACCTGTATTTCGTGAGTCACTGTGTATCAATGATAATTAAAGTTAATAAAAATTATTTTAAGGAAATGTTATTAAGATAATTTTCAAATGTTTAATTTTAACCAAGGCTAAATCAAAATTTTAGCTCAAATATGTTTTTATTTCACGGATCCCAACCCCTCCCACCTTCTCAGGAACTCTACATGATCTCGTTTTTATATTCAAGCCCCCCATCTCCACTAGATCTTTTCCATTGTCTTTTTAAACATGCTGAAGTCTCTTCAATTTTTAAAAACTTTCCCAGCTCCTTATTTCCCTCCAGCTCCTATTGTCTTTTGGCTTCACGAGCAACCTTCTTGCTTCTAGAAAGAATTGTCTATATTATACTCCCTCATCTTCCATCTATTTCCAGCAAGTTCCAGAAGGCATATTTCTAGCAAGATGCAGAGGGCTGATCTGACATGTTCCAGGTAGTGGATGTCCACCAAGCTCCAGATGGTAGATTTCTGGCAAGTTCCAGAAGGTGAATTTCCAGCAAGTTTCACCAGCTCAGCAACACAAGGACTTCTCTGTGAGACTTTTCTGTGGGACGCTATTCAGGGACCCACAGCTGTGCCTCAGTTTCAGCCCTGAGAGGTGATCTTGCTTGGGCACTCTATCTCAGACCTAGGGGTAGTGTCTCTCCTTGTATCTGCTGTTCTTACATTCTTTAGAGTTCCTTTTACTCCTGTTAGCCTTGTTACTCCAATCTCCTGTTACACTTAATAATTCTTCATATTAAACTTTCCTTGTTCATATTACTGTGTGGTTTCTCTCTACTAATTGGACCCAGACTGATGCAACCACTCTACCGCTTCATTTAGCTTCATAGGTAGAGCCTGTTCTGTTTATTTTTCTTTCTTCCCCTGAAGTGATTGTTCAGAGTTCATTTAGTCCAACCAAGTAGGGTTGCTGCCATGTAGGTCTTTGTTGTACTGCAATTTTCTACTGCTACTTGATGTTAATTATGATGCATAGGGGCTAGAATTTCTTTAGTAAGGTATAGTTTAGGTTGCAGAATTCAATGAATGATGATTTATTGCCATTTAGCATTGGGTTTAATGGATGAAAGAAATGTCTTTATTCTCACAAGAGACCATGGGTAGGCAGATCCTGCCATAAGGACAAAATGAAAAATGAAATTATTGCTAGGTACTTATGCTGAGCCTTTTTAGAAAGTAATTTGTAATACATTTTATTAGTTTATTGTGAAAATTGGCTTTTGAGGCTACTTAGTGTGATATAGCAAGTTCTAAGACAAATTGTGAGAAGACAAAATTCCCCTTCCTGAATCTTTCCTTTTCTATACCTTTTCCTTTTTTTCAGGTACCCTTCACAGGTTTAACAGTCCCCACCAGCACCAAGGAGTCTTAACTCCCAAGGAAAGCCAAGCTAGAATGACGTGTGTTAAATAAAATGTGAAATCTTCTAAAGAGGTAACCATTGTTAATAATTTTGTTGTGTTTTTCTGGATAGTTTTTTTAACTTTTTATTTTGAAATAATTATAGACTAACAGGAAGTGGCAAAAAAAAATTGTAAAGGGAATCCGCTGTACTCTTCATCCAGTATCTGAGTTGAATTGTGTACCCCAAAAAGATAAGCTCAAGTCCTAATCCCAGGAACCTATGAATGTCACCTTATCTAGGGTCATTTCAGATGTAATCAAGTGGAGATGAGGTCATACTGGATTAGGGTGGGCCTCAATCCAGTGGCTAGTATTCTTGTAAGAAGAGGGATATTTGGACACGAGTACATGGAGAACACCACAGGACAACAGAGGCAGACACTGAAGTACTATATGTACAAGCATAGGAACACCAGGGATTTGATAGCAACCACTAGAAACTGGGGAAGAAGTCAGAAAGGATCCTCTTCTAGACTCTTCAAAGAGCATGGACCTGTCAATACCTTGATTTCAGACTTCCAGCCTGCAGAACTAAGAGAGAACAGATTCCTATTATTTTGAGCTATTCAATTTGTGATAATTTATTACAGCAGCCCTAGGAAACTAATATGCTCGGCTTCCCCCAATGGTAATATTTAGTATAACTATAGTACAATATCGAAGCAAGAATATTGATATTAGTACCATACTGTTAACTAGACCACAGGCCCTGAACTCTGATTGATTTTTTTAATCACGCAAGTGCATACACACACACACACACACACACACACACACACACACCTCTTGCTTTTTAAATTCTTTGTTCTCAGTTTACATGAAGTTTATGTAACATGACAAAGGATTTTTTTAATACAGAGCACCTTCAAATTAAAAACAAAAAAAGACTAACCAATGGAAAAATTGATTAAAATATATAAATAGGCAATTCATAGAAGGAAAATTATAAAGAGTCAATGAACACATGAAAAGATGCTGAGCTAGACTAATGATCAGGGAAATATAAATTAAATCACAATGAAATGTTTTTCACCATTTAACTGATACAAATGTAGAGATTGATAAGAGAGAGACACTCATACTCAGAGAGGTGGGATGTAAATTACTATAAAATTTTTAGAAGAAACTTTAGCAATATACATAAAATTTAAGGTGTCTGTACTATTTGACCAGCAATTGTACTTCCAGGATTCTTGGAAATACTTACACATAGGCAGAAAAAATATTTAATAGGACACATTACTTTGAATAGGGAAAAATTAAACAAGCTAAATGTTGATTAATGGGGGAATGGTTAGATTATTGGTGATACGCTCATATTATGCAGCCATTAAACGAATGAAGTAGACAATCACATATTGTAAGTGAATATGGAGAATAATAAACAATAGGTATTAGAGAAGCTGTGTTTAAAGAGTGTATGCTCTATCTGAATTCATGATCCTGGCTCTACCACTAACTAGTTCTGGAAACCTGGATAGTTTAAATATTTACTTAACTTTTTTAACTTCGGTTTCCTTATAGGAAAATTAGAGTGGTAATAATGTTAGTACCTGTCTCAGACGGTTGTGTTATCAGCAGTTAATGTGTTAGTTTACATAAGCAATATTTCAAAATGGTATCTGGTACACAGCTATTATTCAGTAATAAAAATAATGTTAGTTACTACCATTATTATTGTTTATATAAAAAAATTTATAAATATATTTTTTTACCAGTACCTTATATATCCATATGTATTTATATCTATCTGTATATATGGAAGGATACATATAAAATTGTGATGTTTTCTAGAAAGTGGTATACCTTTTTTTTTTCATATGTCTCCTATCTTTCTGAGAAGGAGTATAACTTTCATCTTCAATAATACATACTTCTGTAGTTGACCTTTGCTATTGTTCTTGGCCAATCAACATCTGAACCACCTTGCTTTGGGGAATCTCCCACCTTATGAAGCAGATTTTGTATTTCGTTATAATTATTGGAAATGTAAGAAATGTGTTTTTCCGTACTCTCTTGTTATCAGGGCCTAGGCTCCACCAGTTAGCTACTTTAGAATTCATTCTGGCCAAGGAGAGGCAGTACCTTGGTGGAAACTCTATCGGGTCTCCAGAGGGAGACATGACAATAATTGTAGCATCGGTGTTAGCAGAACCAGCTATGTGGACGGTGGGAGCAAGGTGAATAGTTCTTCGAAGGACTGGTCACCTAGTATGATTTTCAAGCCTTCCCAGAGGATCTGTGAGCTGTCCACTCCCTGTTCAGTAAAAACTGTTTTCCTAGATAAGCCAAAGTTTATTTCTTTACTAGACACTACACTGATTTTTGAAATGAAAAGCCTTCCTAATTTTTTGTTATAAATAATTTCAAGCATATAGAAAAGTTAAGAGCAGGCGCAGTGTCTCCCTCCTGTAATCCCAGCACTTTAAGAGGCCAAGGCAGGTGAATCACCTGAGGTCAGGAGTTCGAAACCAACCTGGCCAACATGGTGAAACCCCATCTCTACTAAAAATACAAAAGTTAGCCAGATGTGGTGGCATGTGCCTGTAATCCCAGCTATTTGGATGGTTGAGGCAGGAGAATCTCTTGAACCCAGGAGGTCAAGTGCACTACTGCACTCCACCTGGGCGACAGGGCAAAACTCCATCTCAAAAAAAATAAATAATAGTTAAAAGAATAGTAAAATGAGTAACTGCATATCATCTATCCAGATTCATTCAACAATTAGTAATATTTTTATATATTTGCCTTATATGTACATTTGTGTACTTTCTGCACATTTGAAAGTTAGTTGCAAACACCTAGGAAAATGAATAATAATTTCATAATATCTTCCTATAAATGAGCCATATTCAGAATTCATCAAATGTCCCAAGAATTCCTTTTGTACCTATTTTTTTTCAAGCCAAGGTCCAATAAAATATGTTGTATTTGGTTATGTCTGCTAAGTGTCTTGTAACAAAAAATGTAATTGGAAAAAGGGCAATATATGGTCTTTGATCTTTTATTGTCTTCTACCTATTGACTGAGTAGGTAAAACGGGAACTAACAGTTACTTATCACTAATCGAATGCTAGGCTTATGTGAGGTGTTGGGCATATCAATATGAATAGGACAAGGTACCTAACCTCAAGGATATAGTCCCTCTGTGTTTCTCCAAATGCACACAATTTGCCTGCCTCACTTTTACCCAGCTTAAGGAACAGAAATGGACAGGGGATATTAGAGTTAATCATTTTCTTGACCCAGAGCCACAGTATGGGGTAGGAGAGCTAAGCAGGGCTGAATGCACACATCTAAGGAGTTATCTGTCATCTACTTCTCTCTTTCTTTCTTTCTTTCTTTCTCTTTTTCTCTTTTTCTTTCTCTTTCTTCCTCCCTTCCTTTCTTTTCTTCTTTCTTTCTTTTCTTTCTTTCTCTCTCACTCTCTCTTTTTTTTTTTTTTGAGATGGAGTCTCACTGTGTCGCTCAGGCTGGAGGGCAGTGGCGCAATCTCTACTCACTGCAACCTCTGCCTCCTGGGTTCAAGTGATTCTCCTGCCTCAGCCTCCTGAGTAGCTGGGATTACAGGCATGAGCCACCATACCCAGCTAATTTTTGTATTTTTAGTAGAGATGGGGTTCCACCATGTTGGCCAGACTGGTCTGGAAGTCCTGGCCTCAAGTGATTCATCCCCTCGGCCTCCCAAACTGCTGGGATTATAGGCAGAGCCACCAAGCTTGGCTCATCTACTACTTTCAAAAGCCCATACAAATGCATGGCCATCAGGGACTGTCACAGGCTGATTCCAGTCTAACTGTCCAGCCACAACTCTCACCAATTCCTCTTACAGAACTCAAACTAGACCTACAATTTCTAGAATATGCTTCATGTTTTCTCATCCCTACATCGTACGGAAATACTTGCCCCCATCTCTATCTTCAAACTTCTATCTATACTGCAAGGCCGAAGATATTTGTCACAAGCTCGGTGCAAATGCTGTAGAATCTACTTCTAACTAGAAGAAAGCTTTCCTTCTTTTGTCCTCTAGTTTGTTTATCTCTTACTTTGCTTATAAGTTTTATTTTGTATTATTATATTGTGCTTTTTCCCTAAGTAACTCACTGAAGGCAAGAACTTTATTTTAGTGCTTTCTTATACTACTCATCATGTAGTAGGTATTCAGTTGGTTTTTGTGAATTTGATTATAGCTAATCATACAACTTTGAAAGTACTTAGAGAGTAACTTTAACAAAATACCAGGCATTAAAAAGAATTCTAAGGAAAATGAGATTCAAATGGCTGATTCTGTAGACCAGGTCCTCTTCACATCAAACATTGCTTTCTCAGGAAACCCTTCTGAGATGTTCCCAAATTAAGGCATGTTTCTATTATAATCTTTTAGCACCACATACTTTATTCACATTTCATAATTATAAATATTTTTGGTTATTATTTCATTAATATATTTAGCATTAGTCTGTAAGTAAAGAGTCATATTTGGTTTTGTCCACTATAGCCCAGCACCAAAGTGAATAGCATCTCACAGTATGATTTTCAAATATTTCATAAATATTTGTTGAATAAATTCATGAATAAATAAATGGAATTGTATAATCATGGTGCCCGAGAATCAAAATGTTATAAAGGGAAACACTAATAACTGTGTAAGAAATAGTCCCAGCAGAATGACCAGACCCTTAAGCTACAAAAGAACACATGGGTATCATGCTGTGTGCAGTGTTATTCTTTACTGATGATTGTAAGTTTTAAAAATTACATGTGGGCCGGGCATGGTGGCATGCAGCCTGTAATCCCAGCACTCTGGGAGGCCAAGCTGGATGGATTGCCTGAGCTAAGGAGTTCAAGACCATCCTAAGCAACATGGTGAAACCCCATCTCTACTAAAATGCAAAAAATTAGCTGGACGTGATGGTGTGCACCTAAAATCCCAGCTTCTGGGGAGGTTGAGGCAGGAGAATCGCTTAAACCCAGGAGGCAGAGGTTGCAGTAAGCCAGGATTACGCCACTGCCCTCCAGCTTGTGAGAAAGGGTGAGACCCTATTTCCAAAAAAATTACATGTGAATTAATCTAATGGAAAATTATTTTAATAAAGCTCTTTTTATAAACCCACTGCTACATAGTATAAGAATAGTAGGCAGTTTTTAAAAAATTCTTTTCCTGGCCAGATGCTGTGGCTCATGCCTATAATCCCTACATTTTAAGAAGCCAAAGCAGGAGGATTGTTTTGAGCCCAGGAGTTTGAAACTAGCCTTAGGAAGCATAGTGAGACCTTGTCTCTACAAAAAATTTAAAAATTAGCTGTGCAGGCCCGGCATGGTAGCTCATGCCTATATAATCCCAACACTTTGGGAAGCTGAGACAGGTGGATCACCTGAGGTCAGGAGTTTTGAGACTAGCCTGGCCAACATGGTAAAGCCTTTTCTCTACTAAAAATACAAAAATTAGCCAGGCGTGGTGGAGCATGCCTGTAATCCCAGCTACTTGGGAGGCTGAGGCAGGAGAATCATTTGAACCCAGGAGGCGGAGGTTGCAGTGAGCCGATTCACACCACTGAACTCCAGCCTGGGTGACAGAGTTAGACTCTGTCTAAAAACAATAAAAGTAGCTGAGGAGTGATTTACTGTAAATCACTCCCCAGCAATTGCATAGCATTTCACAGGTTTAAATGAAATATTGGTTGGCTGCTTGTTTGTTATTTTCCTCCCTTATTCCTTCCTGTCTCCATTGTTATACACAATTATTGGCATAAAAGAGGTTTTTAATACCCATCTTTAGCCTGCATTCTAGCCTGGGCAATAGAGCAAGATTCCCGTTCTCTCTCCCTCTTTCTCTTCTTCTTTCATTCTCTTTTCTTTTTCTTTCTTTCTCTTCTCCCCTCTTTTTTCTTTCTTTCTTAAAAAAAAAAAAAGTAGCTGGGCTTGGTAGCACATGCCTGTAGTTCCAGCTATTCAGGAGGCTGAGGTGGGAGGACTTGAGTCCAGGAGTTCCAGGCTTCAGTGAGCTATGATCATGTCACTGCACTCTAGTCTGGGCGACAGTGCAAGACTCTGTCTCTAAAGAAAAAAAAATCTTTTTCCATATATATATGTATTTGAGTATGTGCATACTATTACTATATACATATATAATATGTATGTATTTATACATATATTATACACATATATGTTTATATATCATATGTATGCACATGGCCTTCAATTAGTTTATTAAAAGTTATTTTTTAATTTACAAGAAAATGATCCTGTAGGCCAGAGAAATTATTGACACTGTGTCTAATTTGAAGAAAGTAAAATGGAGATACAGCAATTTTCTGATTCATGTGATAAACACATTCAGTTGACAATATAACCCAAAACTTATAAATCTTCATTTTCATTGTGGGAAGAGCAAGCATAGATTTTTATTCTCTAAAATTTATCTTTAAAAAGAATGAAAAATTCCTTTTCAGCATACTTTTAATATATTTCAAAACAGTATAGCACCTTAGACTCCAGTATAACTACTGTCTTTGACACAAGCTAAGATCACATGGTGTTAACACTTCTTATTAAGGAAAATGTCCCTCTGTAGGTTTTCTACATTCATTTCTGACACTTAATTAGAATTAAAGTTACCCCATTTATAGATTGCAAGAGCTGCCAGGACTCCTGAAACTGTACCAGAAAGATGGATGAAATTTGTGACTTTTCTCACATGAGGCCGAGTAAGATTAGGCACATTAATTCTACATATGTAGCTGAGAATGTGTGTGCCTCCATGTCTGCAGCAAAGAAGCTCAGTGAACTTAAGGCGTGAGCTTTGGTAGCTTTCTGCAGCGTGATGGGCATGAAGAAAAATGTTTATAAAAGAGCACATGTGAATCCTTGGTACCTCTTGGTGTGATTACTACATTGTCAAACAGTGAAGGAATGTTTAAGTACAAATAAATTATGCATTCCCTGAATGAAGTCTGCTCCCCGGTGTATAATTACTGGATGTGTACTTGGGAGTTCCAAGTTTGAACAAGTGTTTCATTTCTCACTTAAGGGACTCAGCACACCTCCTGGCACCCACCATACAGTAAACAACAGCTTCCAGATGCCAAAAGCACAGTCCTGCCAGCAGCCAGCAGATGGTTGTGTGGATGGCATACAGGATGCCCTCACACACTATTCCATCCAGCTGACTGGCTTGTTTAATTTACTTATTTGATAACTACAAAAGAAGTCATATAATTAATTTCTGAACTTTGAAGTATTATAATAAAATAAGCAGCCATTAACACACCACCCAAACATAAGAAGAATGACAGCAGTATCTATTTTTTTTCACCTGCCTATATATGTTACTCTCCTTTACCTCACAGAATCTTCTCATTTTTCTGCCACTTCATCAGAGGTAACTGAAATCTTGATTTTTTTGCATTTGTTTCTGCTATGTTTTAAAAAATGGTTTTAGTAGATAGGTATAATACAGATATAGATATTTAAACTTTGCGCTCTTTCATTTTCCTTTTCTGCTTTATAAAAACAACATATTTAAAACAGTCTTCTGCAACTTGATTTTGTCCACCCAAGGGTATGTTTCCAAAATTCATCTGTATTGTTGCTTGTAGTTGTAACTCACACATTCATTTTCACTGCTGTATAAAATTCTATTGTGTGACAATAGCATGATTTATGGATTCATTCTACTGTGAATAGAACTACACACTCTTGTTGTTTGCTCTTATGAATGATGCTGCCATGAAAGTCTCCTGTGAAGAGGTTCATGAGTTCTCTAGAAATAAGGCCTAGGAGTGGAATTGTCATGTCTTAGAGTCTGCAGAAGTTCAATTTTCTACAAGAAGCATTCTCACCAACACTTGATATAATCAGCCTTTACTTTTTACTAATCTAGTAAGTATAAAATAGTATCTCAGTTAGGGTCATCCCTGAACTATTTTTATCTTGCCCAACTCTGACCATATTCCAAGCTATCCAAAGACCTGTGGATCTAGAAAGAATTAAAGGAAGTAGAGAGAGATAGAGAGTATCATGTTGAGCCATGGAGACTCAAAATTTAGTTGATCCCTGCAAAAGCATTTTCTGGGAGACTCAATGTTATGTAACATGTACATTTATACCTTATATTAATATATACATTTTTGTTTCTTCCATATGCCAGGTAGTTTTCTAGGTCTAGGGATATCCCAGTCATGAAACAGACGAGATCCTTGCCCTCATGATGGAGACAATAAAGAAATGGATTTAGGATCTAATATTAGAAAGTGAAGGCCAGTTTTGGGGCCAGATAGGCCAGTGCTCAAATCCATTCTCCATACCACACCAGAAACGTGACTTCTCTGAGCCTCTTTCATCTTTTATAAACAACAGTTATCATCTTGCAGGGCTATTCTGAGAATCAGAGGCTTGTATATAAAGATTAGTATTCTCTCCTGACTAGAGCAAGAGGATCCCAGGATCTCAAGGATGGGGCAATGGCATCTTCTAGGTTGCTCCTCCTGGGGCTGGACCCACAGGACAACACTTCTCATAAATGTTGACAGAGCCTGTGCATCTCTGCTAACCAGCACTGGCTTTTCACTGCATCCTGATAACTACTAATCACCTCTCCCACTTCCTTTAACGAACATCTTGATTCCAATCCTGCTTTTTTTTCCTCTCTGTGAAGGTGTAAGCCTTGGTATTGAGCTGTGTTCTTTCCAGCCACACCATCCTCCTTGCTATTTTTCAGACGTTGTAGATAATCTTATTTACATATTGATTTTTAACAAACCAACCAGTAAAAATATATATATGAGTCAATCTGGGAAAGTTGACCACTAGTTAATATTCAATGGTATTAAGGAATTATAGACAGTTTTTCAAGTGTGACAGTGACGTGGCATGTCAAAGGAAAGTGATCCTATCTTTAGAAATACATACTGAATTTCTTTTGGATTAAATTATATGATGCCTTGACTTGCTTTGGGGGGCTGATTAATTGGTTGGTAGTACAGCAGCAGATTAATGGATACATGGAATTTGTTATATAATTCTGTCTACTTTTAGATAGTTTAAATTTTTCCATAATAAAAAGTTAAAAAAATGATGCATATATGCTTCTGCCTTAGGGCCTATAGACATACTGTCACCTCTGCCAGGAATATTGCTCTTCCAGGTAGGCACGCAGTGTACTTCCTTAGTTTATACTGGCCTTTGCTCAAAAGTCACCTGTTAAGAGGGGCCTTATGCAAAACAGCATCCCTCTTATCCTGTTTACTTTTCTAGTGCTTTATCCTGCTTTTTTTTTTAAATAACATTCTTCACTAACTGATATTTGCCATCTTTGTGTTTGTAAAAATTGTAGGCTCCATTTGGAGAGGGACTTAGTTTGTCTCACTGACTGTAATGTCTCCATGCCTTGAACAGTGTGTGGCAGTTAAGAGAAATTTAAAAAATATTATTTAAATGAATAGGCCGGGCGCCGTGGCTCACACCTGTAATCCCAGTTCTTTGGGAGGCTGAGGCGGGTAGATCGCCTGAGGCCAGGAGTTCCAGACCAGCCTGGCCAACATGGCAAATCCCCATCTCTACTGAAAATACAAAAATTAGCCAGGTGTGGTGGCGTGCACCTGTAATGCCAGCTGCTCAGACGGCTGAGGCAGGAGAATTACTTGAACCCGGGGGGGCAGAGGTTACAATGAGCCAGGATTGTGCCACTGCACTCCAGCCTGGGTGACAGAGTAAGATTCCATCTCAAAAAAAAAAAAATGTATATGTGTATATATATATATATATATATATATATATATATATATACATATATACATATACACACACACGCACACACATATACATAATTTAAATGAATGAATGTATATTACACAGCTCAGTCCTCATCAAAGCCAAATCAGTAAACCTGCTGTATTGAGTTACTTTATCTGCCACCAACTGATTGTCTGGTCAGTCTGACTCATGCATTTAGGGATGGGAGAAAGCACTTTGTAAATGCTAAGGCCCTATATAGGTTAGTTATCATTATTTCCAATCCAGTTTGGAGGGACTAAAAGAATTGTCAGATTACTACAGTGAGGTCACCAGGAGTGTAATATCTTAGAAAGCTTTCATTTTAGAATCGGCTCTTCTCAAGGTCACTGCCTAGAAACAAATGTACTGTAGTTAACTTAACCCTTAGAAACATAGACCATCCACCAGGTGCAGTGGCTCATGCCTGTAATCCCAGCACTTTGGGAGGCTGAGGTGGGTGGATTACTTGAGGTCAGGAGTTCAAGACCAGCCTGACCAACATGGTAAAACCCCCGTCTCTACTAAAAAATAGAAAAATTAGCCAAGCATGATGGCACGTGCCTGTAATCGCAGCTACTCAGGATACAGAGGCAGAAGAATCGCTTGAACCCGGGAGGCAGAGGTTGCAGTGAGCTGATATCGTACCACTATACTCCAGCCTGGGCGACAGAGCAAGACTCTGTCTCAAAAAAAAAAAAAAATCCTTTGAAAAACATAATTTTGGATTGCATTTCCAATAGTACTGAATTTACTCTGAGCTTCTTACAGCCATAAACCGATCCTTTTCTGTACCATTGTGCACATTAACAAGAGACTGACCAGGCCTCTGCCCATGGAGCCAAGGAAATCAGGGTTCTGACTTCATAGAGCAAACCAGAGGGACTTGAAGGACACATGTCTCTCATTCTCCCTCCTTACCCTTCCTGCTCTGTTTAATGTGATAACAGTGATTTCTGGACACTCTTGCCAGATCTTGATTTCTGGGACTTTGGTTCTGCTCCTGCTATTACCCACATCGGTTTTGGGGAGTTAATAATAAAGACAACTACTGAGTTAGAAGCCTTTAGAACTGCCCATTCCACAAAGACTGGCCCAAGGTAGAAGGTAAACAACTCCAACAAAACCTCAGTGGTTTTTTTTTTTTAGAGACGGGGTTTCACCACATTGGTCAGTGCTGGGATTACAGGCACGAGCCACTGCACCCAGTCTAACCTCAGTGTTTTTTTATGAAGTAACAAATTTTTAAAATCATGAGTTTATTGAAGGATTTCAAATTTAGCATATTTTACTTCAGACAAATAAACATACTTCTCCAAAATTCTGTGAACAATCATATTGCAAGCATTACACATAACACATATGTAGCATATGTATATGATATCAAAGATCTTTCTTATCTGAACTATGCTCATAATGGAATGTTACATAGTTACTGTAATAATACATAAAAGGAGAATACTATTTTAATGTGGGAAATTCTTAAGCATACTAAAGTTTGTGTAAATAGTGCTAAATGGGCATTTTCAAAACATTTGCTTTAATATCTGCCTTCAAGGAGATTTTTCTGCTTAGAAAAGACCAAGTGGACCCACCATTAGTTTCCCACATCTTACAAATCTGACTGATGTGGACCATGGTTCTTTTCACATATAAATTTTTTACGGAAAAGAGCCTGGAATTCTGGGAAGGGCCACTCCCATGTAGTAATCATGCCTTGTTTTCAATAGTTTCCATGAGAAAGGAAGCATAGAACAAAAAATACAGATAGCATAGCCGACTTCTGCTTCATGTAAAGGTGAGGCCGGGAGGAGACAACCCAAGAACTGACCAAGGAAGCAAAAACGTTCACCACAGTGGGCCTTGGGGGAGGCCACGAGTGCTCCTTCGTGGCAAGGAAGGAACTTAGTCAAGCTCCTTCTAAGAATAAAATGTCACACCTCACATTAAAATAAAATCATTTTTCACAGACTTTGTATGGAAAGGCCTTTCCCTTTGTCTAATAACTACTTCCTATAAAGAATTCCGAGCTTGGGGGATAGGAGGACAGGAGAGGCAAACACGTGGAAAGATGGCTGGTTAGTAAAATAGTTCATTATTATCAAGATGTATGATATAGAACTCTATTTTGTGCTTCACTACCCTAGCCTAGATGAATTCATGGAAATTATATGTATATTATATTTAATTTATCACAAAATATTTCAGACTTTCAAAAAAGCATAAAGAATGATAAATGCCGGGCATGGTAGCTCACACCTGTAGTCCCTGTGCTTTGAGAGGTTGAGGCGGGCAGATCACTGGAGCCCAGGATCCAGCCTGGGCAAGAGGATGAAAGCCTTTCTCTACAAAAACTACAAAAATTAGCTGAGTATGGTGGCATATGCCTGTAGTCCTAGCTACTTGGGAGGCTGAGGTGGGAGGATCACCTGAGCCAGGGAGGTCAAGGCTGCGATGAGCCATGATAATGCCATGATAATGGCACTCCAGGCTGGGTGAAAGAAAGAAAGAAAGAAAGAAAGAAAGAAAGAAAGAAAGAAAAGAGAGAGAGAGAGAGAGAGAGAAAAGGGAGGGAGAGAGGGAGGGAAGGAGGGAGGAAGGAAGGAAGGAAAGAAGGAGGGAAGGAAGGAAGGAAGGAAGGAAGATTGATTTTCATGCACCCTTAATCTAGCTTAAAAATAAAACTTTGTCAAACTTTATCAATACTGACTTTATCATCAATCTCTTGGAATATTGGTTTATTGATAAAGAAGGGCTCTGTGTACTCCCAGAGATTGCTCTCTTCTCCATACAGGGGTAACTACTATTGTGAATTGAGTGTTTATCAGCCCATGTATTTCTTGAAAATTATATTTCATGCCAACTCTGTTGAAGTTATGAACATACTCTTTCAATTCTAAAGCTCTAGGGCACTTTTTAAATTGTGCTAAAAACATCTCTCATTGCTATAATAAGTTATGTTAAAAATATTCTTAGCATAACGTGAAGCTTTCTACCATACATTATTTTAAATGAGTCAACTAATTGGTAGTAAATATCGCAAGTCAAATAATAGTTGCAAATAATCTGGGGACTCTGTGGGTTAAATTTATGGTTTTTATTCTACCTTATTTTAAACTGAAAAAAATCAGCCATTCAAAAGTAGAAGGAACCCTTGATTATGTGGAGCTTGGCCAATGCTCATGGCATATCTGATCAATGGACAGTAGCCAGAATGAAACACTTTAAAGGGGCTAATGACTAAGGAGTGTACTCTATACTCTTTAAGGCGAACAAAATTCCCAATGAACTCAGCCTTGTGTTTGACCATCCCTGGTTATAACTTAAGCTTGTTTCAGAGTTGTGTGAATGCTTGTTAACCAGCAGGGCATCCTTTAATAAATCTCTATACTGTTATAGTCACCCAAGAGGCCTTTTCTACTAGAAACCAACTACTTTTGCCAGAATGGTAGAACAACTGATGCACTTAGGGCATTGTTTTAGGCTGGGTAAGGAAAATATGAATGGGTCAAACAAAGCACAGTTTATTTTGTGATGGGCCAGGTCAGTGACACAATGACAGAAACTGTCAGTGAAGAAAGCTATAGTCTAGCACTTGGTTTGTTGGGCTTTAGTTCCTAGGACAAAGACCTTGTATTCTTAATACAAGTCCACAATTGTTTTATCTAAAATTTTGAAATCCAAAGAACTCTTAACATTGACAATTTGTCACATCTCAAAATGCCAAAAGCTTGTACTAGTCCGAACTCATTTAGTGGCAAATCATCACCTGAACTGATGTCAGGCTATTTAAAATTTATTTAAACCATTTACTGTTACTATTTTTATATTTTGCTGCAGAAATATGAGTGTATTTGATTAGAAGGCTTTGCTCCAGACTCCCTGGAGGTGCTATAATATATAGAATTACCATTCTAAAATCCAAAAACTTTTGAATTTTAGAATATGGTCAGCCCTACAGGTTTCAAATAAGGGAATGTAGAACTAGAATGCCTATCACTAATTTAAGAGCTGCCATGGGCTGAAGCTCTTAGCCTTTTGACTATCTTATTTGATTCTCACATCGACCCTATGATTGAGATAAACATATTTCTGCACCTTTGCTGTTGCATGAATATACATATAACTAAATTTAAATAAGATTTTTCCTGTCACCTCTTGATTGCTGGGAAAACCCCAAAGCTAAGAACACTGGATCCTAAAACTGAGGAAAATAGGTGCCTACACTTCCCACTCATAATTCTCAAGAAAACCTTTAGCTATGTTGTGAGTTCCAGCTCTTCACCATGCTTTTTTAGTGCTTCTTCCTTCTCCATCCCCAGCCCAAGCCACATGAGGAAGACAATAAGAGAATCTGGTAAATTTGTACATTTGGGAAAGGCCTGTAAGGAGAGAGTCACTCCCCAGCTTAAGTTGTAATTATGTCCTGATCTTGCTGATTTACCCTTTGTGCCCATTTGAGCATAAGGAAAAAGAAATCAGGGAGTGACAACAAAGAAGGGAGAGGGGACAGCTGAGGAGCACGCTGCCCCCTTGCTGAGGTAGTAGGACAGCCGCACTCAAAGACGGCACCATGTTAGCCTTAGCTGGTAAAACACAAATGGATCAGTGGAAAGAGTTGTGGATTTGGCTTTGGTTTTTTTTGTATGAGTAATTGGTCAGATTTCTCTTGGGCATGGCAAGGATCTGAGTGGACCCTGATAAAGACAGGCTTGAGCCATCTTGGGGGTGCCTATGGGACAAGATCAAGGGGTGGCAGGACTGGAAAAGAAGGAAAGGAGAGGGTGTTGGTGGATTTTAAAAAGCATCAGGCTAGCTTCTCTCTAGTCAGAAACCTAAACAGTGGGGAGGAGCCCTATAGGGATCCCCAGAGAAGCTCCACTGGATGCCTGTTTTGCAGAGAGCATCTACAGCCAAGAGGGGACAACATAATGAGATTAAGTAAAAAGATGTTTGCCATTTTTCGTTGCTCTCTCCCTTGCAATGATACATAGAGGAGAAAAGAACCCAGGAGTGTGTGTGCACAGATGGCTCGCCCTTTTAGGCTTCTCTCACTTTGATACCCACTGTTAACTCCATGCCCACCCCCTATCCCATTGTACTCTTTCCTCTACCTTGGCAGAGAAACTCTCTGGCTTAGACATGAACAAAAGAACATTGTTACTCAGCACAGCAAAGCAAGCTGGAATTTTCCAAAGCAATATGACTGAAGACAAAAGTACGTAAAGAAAACATAAAGTTCTTAAGTACAGTGAGGCTAAGAAAGCACAGTTTTCCCCTCCTACAATAACCAAACAGCACCAGGCTCTCACCGGTGGTGTCCACACTCTCTTGAGAATCCCATCCAGTGAAACTCTATCTCAGATCACCCACATACTCTCTCTCCACACCCTTCTTAGTCTTCATGCCTTCTTAGAGGGAGGTTTGAAGGACATCCTGGCTGGATAATAGGTGATGCCAACTCACTGCAACCTCTGCCTCCCGGGTTCAAGCGATTCCTCTGCTTCTGTCTCCTGAGTAGCTGAGATTACAGGCACGCGCCACCATGCTCGGCTAATTTTTGTATTTTTAGTAGATTAAAAAAATAGTACTGTTTTTTAGCTTTTAACATTCATTTTCTTACTTAACCTTCACAAAGACTCCTGTGGGAGATATGCAAATCACAATTCCAAAAAGAGTGAATTGAAAATTATAAAGATGAAGCACTTACTGTTAGTAATTTCACACTGAGCCCAGGTTTGAGCCTGAATTTGTCTGATGCCTGTCTGGCAGTGAAGAGGCTGTGGTTTACCACCGACCTGAGTGGCCTTATCAAAGTTACTTCACCTCTCTGAACCGTTTTCTCATCTATATAGCACCTATTTCATAGTTATGAAATATTCACATAAGTGCCTGCATATGATAAGTACTCAAAAAATGTTTCTTATCTGCAATGGACTGAATGTATTCACCCCAACATTCATATATTGAAATCTTAGCCCCCAGTGTGATGATATTAGGAGGAAAGACCTTTGAGAGGTAATATGACATAAGGGTGGAGCCCTCATAAATGGCATTAGTGCCCTTATAATGCCTTTAGAGAGCTCTCTTGTCCTCTTTCTGCCTTGTGAGAGTTCATTGAGAAGCTGGCAATCTGCAACCTGGAAAAGGGCTACCTCAGAACCAACCATGCTGGCACCCTGATCTTGGACTTCCAACCTCCAGAACTGCAACAAGTAAATCTCAGTTGTTTCTAAGCCATTCAGTCTATGACACTTTGTTGCAGCAGCCCTAACTGTCTAAAACGCTACCATCACCATCATTATTATTACTGATATTAATGATACCAGCATGGGAAGACACCACCTGTCTCTGTCTTCCTTCTCTCTACATTTGTGTGTAGTAATCTCCCCATTCTTTCTCATATTCCTCCTACCTTCATGGATAGGTAAAGTTTATTTCTTTTTCTTTTTAACTGATTGCCCTGTTGATTGAATAAACTATCATAGGTTTGTTGGAACAAACCATATCAAATTCATCAATCCACCCGTAGGCGAAACTTGGCTTCTTTACCTAGAGTGCTAGCCTGGCATCTGGACTTTAGCATAATGACACAATATTCCATCCCAGGTGATGTGATTTGGCTCTGCATCTCTACCCAAATCTCATGTCAAATTGTAATTCCTAATGTTAGAGGAAGAACCTGGTGGGAGGTGATTCAATCATAGGGGCGGATTTCCCCTCCCCTTGCTGTTCTTGTGGTAGTGAGTTCTCACATGATCTGGTTGTTTGAAAGCATGCAGCAAGGCCAGGCGCAGTGGCTCATGCCTGTAATCCCAGCACTTTGGGATGCTGAGGCAGGCAGATCACCTGAGGTCAGGAGTTTGAGACCAGCCTGGTCAACATGATGAAACCCTGTCGCTACCAAAACTACAAAAAATTAGTTGGAGGTGGTGGCAGGCACCTGTAATCCCAGCTACTTGGGAGGCTGAGGCAGGAGAATGGCTTGAACCCAGGAAGCAGAGGTTGCAGTGAGCTAAGATCTCACCGCTGCACTCCAGCCTGGGCAACAAGAGTGAAACTCCATCTCAAAAAAAAAAAAAAAGTGCAGTACTTCCCCCTTCGCTCTCTCTCTTCTGCTTTGATATGTAAAGACATGCTCACTTCCCTCTTGCCTTCTGCCTGTGATTATAAGTTTCCTGAGGACTACTAACCATGCTTCCTGTATAGCCTGTGGAACTGTGAGTTGGCTACATCTCTTCACAAATTAATCACCTAGTCTCAGTTATGTATTTATAGTAGTGCAATAATGAACTAATACATCAGAACTAGTTTAACATTTCTATTTTCATATCTAAAGGATATCTTTATTTCCCAAACCCCTGTGGTGAACCTCCTCGAGGCCAGCCATTCATCACACTTTTCCCACCTCATATGGCTCATGCTTGAGCCAGGTAAACTACAGCCTCTTCATTGCTAGCCAGGTGTCAGGCAAATCTAGGCTCAAACCTAGGCTCAGTACAAAGTTACTAATAGTAAGTGCTTAATTTATCTAATTTTCAATTCACTCTTTGTGGAATTGTGATTAGGATATCTACCACAAGAGTCTTTATGAAGGTTAAATAAGAAAATGAATGTCAAGTAGTTAATGCAGAGGCTGGTCTACATCACCACAGGCTCAGTAAATGGTGGCCAACATCATTAGTACGTGTTTATGATATCACAACTACTTTACATCAACAGTTATGTGGGCAACGCATATCAAAAGAAAGAACTTTCTTTTTTTTTTTTTTTTAGATGGAGTCTTGCTCTGTCGCCAGGCTGGAGTGCAGTGGTGTGATCTCAGCTTACTATAACCTACACTTCCCAGGTTCAAGCTATTCTCCCTGCCTCAGCATCACAAGTAGCTGGGATTACAGGCACATGCCACCACACCCAGCTAATTTTTGTATTTTTTTTT
>PVKV010011730.1:0-69097 GCA_004027835.1 Alouatta palliata | reverse complement strand
AACATGGTGAAACCCCGTCTCTACTAAAAATACAAAAATTAGCCGGGCATGGTGGCACGTGCCTGTAGTCCCAGCTACTCAGGAGGCTGAGGCAGGAGAATTGCTTGAACCCAGGAGGCGGAGGTTGCGGTGAGCCAAGATTGTGCCATTGCACTCCAGCCTGGGTAACAAGAGCGAAACTCCATCTCAAAAAAAAAAATAAATAAATAAAACCATCAGATCTCATGAGACTTATTCTTTATCACAAGAAAAGTACTATAAAGACTTGTCCCCATGATTCGATTACCTCCCACCAGGTCCTTCCCACAACATGTGGGAATACAAGATGAAATGTGGGTGGCGACACAGCCAAACCATATCAGTGAGCCACCATCTTTGCTATTTGGGCAACTTATCCTTTCCAGCCTTTGGGTTTGGAGTGTCTGAGGTGACTGGGGGCTGAAATGAATCCCCAGCACAACACAACTACTCGACCAAAATGTGGCCAGACTGCTTTTTTTTTTTTGAGATAGAGTCTCGCTCTATTGCCAGGCTGGAGTGCAGTGGTTAATCCCGGATCATGGCAACTTCCGTTTTCCGGTTTCAAGCAATTCTCCTGCCTCAGCCTCCCAAGTAGCTGGGACAACAGGCACACACCACCACGCCTGGCTAATTTTTCATACTTTTAGTAGAGACGAGGTTTCACCATGTTGGCCAGGATGGTCTCGATCTCTTGATCTTGTGATCCGCCTGCCTCAGCCTCCCAAAGTGCTGGGATTACAGGCGTGAGCCACCATGCCCAGCCGGCCAGACTGCTTTTTTAAGGGGGTCCTGATATCGTTCCTCCACACTGAACAAGACCTCCCAACCAGGGTCTCCAGCCACTTCCTACAGGTGCCTTTGGTTGAAAACAGCTCCTTACCTATCTGGGACAAAGCTCCCAGAGAGGACAGGCTGCTATCTTGGCTGTTTTGCAGCCTTCACTGGTGAGACCCTCAGATTCTGGAAAATCTGAAGTGACTAGGGACTGGAATGAGCCCCAAGCTTACTGTAGCAGCCCTGTGGAAAGTGGCCAGACTGTTATGTGGGTGCCCATTCCCATGTGTCCTTATCGGGCAGGTCCTCCAGGCCTGGGCCTCCAGCTATCCCCTGCCCGAATTATCGAACCAGTACCAACTCAGTAACTTCCTGGACAAAGCCTCCAGAGACAACTGAAAGCCTCTCTGACACTGCCTCTGCAGTGGAACTGCCCTTGCCACCCTTGGACTAACAAAGGAGCAAAAACCCTAAGTGCCTTATCCACACCTCCACCAAGCTGCAGTTGACCCAAGGACAGGAGGCTAGTCTGTTTCCCATGGGTCCACACATGCCCCATGGCTCATGACCAGACAGGGCACACCTCGCCTGGGCCCTCAGTACAAACCCTCCATCTGGGGCTGATTACACTCAGTGATTGCTGATCTGTAGCCCTCTGGGGTGGTGCCCCCAGCAGTCAAGCAAATGACCCTTGGCCACAGCCATTACTAAGATGTCTTTCTCTTCTGCCTCTAAGCTGGGGAAGGAACATAAACTCTGAGATTGCCCCAGACTGCCAGTGGGCAGCCCAAGTCATGAACTACAGCCAGCATTTAAGGACAAGTGGAACCCAGACCACTGAGACGGAACACAGCTTGAACTGTGAGGAAACACAGGGAAGCCACACAACTGAGCAAGAGTCAACCAACTGACCATTAAGCCTCAGTGTCACCTGCTGGATCACACCCCAAAGTTTCAACACCAGAAATACCTCACTAACATATTTCCCTCTGAAACCAGAGATAAGTCAGCTTCACATAAAAAGCATAGCTACACAAAGCCTCGGCCCTGTGAAAACATCCAGAAAAGAAGTCTATTGACTGTACTGAATCTACACTGCAGTTAAAGAACACCCACACACAAAGATGAGAAAGAACCAACACAAGTACCCCAGTAACTCAAATGGCCAGAGTGTCACACATTCTCCAAATGACCGCACCAGTTCTCCAAGAGTTCTTAACGAGGCTGAACTAGCTGAAATGACAGAAACAGAATTCAGAATACGGATAGGAACAAAGATCATTGAGATTCAGGAGGACAGTAAAACCCAATCCAAGGAAACTAAGAAACACAATGAAGTGATACAGGAGCTGAAGGACAAAATAGCTGGTATAAAAAAACAAAATATGGGTCCCACAGAGCTTAATAACACAACGCAAGAACTTCACAATGCAATCACAAGCACAAACAGCAGAGTAAACAAAGCTAAGGAAAGAATCTCAGAACTTGAAGAGTGGTTCTCTGAAATAAGTCAGACAAAAAATAAATAAAAAAGAATGAACAAAACCTCTGAGAAGTATGGGATTATGTAAATAGGCCAAATCTATGAATCACTGCCATCCCTAAAAGGGAGGGGGAGAAAGCAAACAACTTGGAAAATATATTTCAGTATATCATCCATGAAAATTTCCCCAATGTTGCTAGAGAGTCCAACAGTCAAATTCAGGAAATACAGAGACCTCCTGAAAGATTCTACACAAGAAGATCATCCCCCCAAGAAAATCTGACATAATCATCAGGTTTTCAGAGGTCAAAATGAAAGAAAAAATATTAAAGGCAACTGGAGAGAAAGGCAAGTCACCTACAAACTGATCCCCACCAGGCTAACAGCAGACCTCTCAGCTGAAACTCTACAAGCCAGAAATGTTGAACTATATTCAACATTCTTAAAAGAAGTTTTCACTAAGAATTTCATTCCAGCTGTATTAGTCTGTTTTCATGCTGCTAATAAAGACATACCTGAGACTGGGCAATTTACCAAAAAAAGTGGGGGTTTAACGGACTCACAGTTCCACATGGCTGGGGAGCCCTCACAATCGTGGAAGATGAAAGGCATCTCACTTGGTGGCAGGCAAGAGAAGAGTGAGGAAGAAGTGAAAGCAAAAACTCCTTATAAAACCATCAGATCTGCCAGGTGCAGGGGCTCATGCCCATAATCCCAGTACTTTGGGAAGCCAAGGTGGGCGGATCATGAGGTCAAGAAATCGAGACCATCCAGGCCAACATGGTGAAACCCCCTCTCTACTAAAAAATACAAAAAATTAACTGGGCATGGTGGCGCGCACCTGTAGTTCCAGCTACTCAGGAGGCTGAGGCAGGAGAATTGCTTGCACCCAGGAGGCGGAGGTTGCAGTGAGCTGAGATCAGGCCACTGCACTCCAGCCTGGCTCCTGGTGACAGAGTGAGACTCTGTCTAAAAAAAAAAAATCAGATCTGGAGATCTGGTGAGATGTATTTACTACCACAAGAACAGTATGCAGGAAACTACCCCTATGTTATCTCCCATTGGGTCCCTCCCATAACTCGTGGGAATTATGAGAGAACAATTCAAGATGAGATTTGGGTGGGGACACAGAGCCAAACCATATCATTCCACCCCGGCCCCACCCAAATCTCATGTCCTTATATTTCAAAACTTATCATGCCTTCCCAACAGTCCCCCAAAGTCTTAACTCACTTAAGCATTAACTCAAAAGTTCAAAGTCCAAAGTCTAAAGTTTAAAATTTACATATTTGGGCTGGATGTGGTGCCTCACGCCAATAATCCCAACACTTTGGGAGGGCAAGGCCAGTAGATCACTGGAGGTCAGGAGTTCAAGACCAGCCTGGCCAACATGGCGAAACTCCATCTCTATTAAAAATACAAAAAATTAGCTGGGCATGCTGGCATTCCCCTGTAATCCCAGCTACACAGGAGGCTGAGGCAGGAGAATTGATTGAACCTGGGAGGCAGAGCTTACAGTGAGCCAAGATTGTGCCATTGCACTCCAGCCTGGGTGACAAAATGAAACTCCATCTCAAAAAAACAAACAAAAAAATATTTGGCTCACATTTGTAGCTCATATTATTGGCTTTTTTTTTTTTGAGATGGAGTCTCACCCTGTTGCCCAGGCTGGAGTGCCAAAGCATGATCTTGGCTCACTGCAACCTCTGCCTCCCAGGTTCAAGTGATTTCCCTGCCTCAGCCTCCCGAGTAACTGGGATTACAGGCGCCCACCACCACGCCCAACTAATTTTTTGTATCTTTAGTAGAGACAGGGTTTCACCATGCTGGCCAGGCTGGTTTCAAACTCCTGACCTCAAGTGATCTGCACACCTCGGCCTCCCAAACTGCTGGGATTACAGGTGTGAGCTACCATGCCCAGCTCCTCATTATTACATTTATATTGGACAGCACTACTCTAAATCATAAGGGCAATATTTTTTCCTGTACAATCAGATAGCTTCACTACCAAGTAGATTTGTTTAAATGAGTTTCAGTATCCTTATGCATTAAAATATCTTTAATTCAAAATATTTTAAAAGCATTAGCTATTTAATCAGCATCTCCTTCTGAGAATAGATAGTTATGTCCCCCATTTTCCAAAGGCAGGGCACAGAGATTTAAATGACTGACAATTGTAGATGTTGTACAGGTGCTCTAAATCTATACCCAGATTAAATTACAATGCCTTCAATTTTATTTTTCTTTGTACAGTTCCTTTAGGGAAGCAATGGTCATTTTATCTAAAAAACAAAAGATTTGTCTAGAAAGAAACAAATCATTGATCCTAGAAAAAAGGCTAACAAACGAGAGCTTAAATAATGAATCTCAACAGATTTTCCCTCAACCACAGTAAAAGACAAGAAAAACCTGAATCAATTGCTGTGGCTGGCAAAAGTGTTATAACAAAAAAGCTACCAAAATTCTCACCAATTCCAGTGCTCCACAAATAATTCTTTCTGAATTATGTTTACGGAAGGGCAAGTTTTGTTGGTTTTCAACAATAAATGTAGTCATCTCCCTCTTTCTCTCTCTCCATATATATATCATATATAGCGATCCATATATTCATATATAATATATCTATATTTTACATGTATCCATCCATCCATCCCCAGAGAACTGAAACCTTGACTTTTTTAATAAGCTTCAAAAAGTTCCCTTTTCCCACAGCTAACATCATACTCAACAGTGAAAAGCATTTCCTCTAAGAGATTAGGAACAAGACAAGGATGCTCACTCTCATCACTTCTGTTCAACATAGTATTGCAAGTCCTAGTCAGAGTAATTAGGCAAAATAAAAATAAAAATAAAAGGCATCCATATAGAAAAGGAAGAAATTCAAGAAGTGTCTCTGCTTGCTGGTGACATGACTTATATATAGAAAACCCTAATTCTCTACATCTAGTGACAAAATAGAAGCGGATGGAACATAAGTAGTAATGATCAAATTTTCATTACATAATTATCCCAATCACAAAGTCACTATCACAATTTGAAATTAGCCGAAGATATAGGGATCTCTGAGACAATTCCAATAGCCATGGGGAATAGATTTATAGCAGTTTATACATTAAAGTAATTTCACAAACATTATATGCATTTGGGTCCCATAATAACACTGGAAATAGGCTCAGGGAACTGAATGACTTGCTCAAAGTCCTCCAGCTAGCAAGCAAACTCAGATTCAAACTACTGTGCCCTTTCATATGCTACATTTCCTTGATACAGTAGTCCCTCCTTAGCTTCGGTTTTGTTTTCCATGCTTTCACTTACCTAAGGTCAACTGCAGTCCAAAAACATTACATGGAAAATCTCAGAAATAAACAATTTACAGGTTTTACTTTGTGCACTGTTCTGAGAAGCATGATGAAATCTGGCATCATCCCACTCCTTCCCACTCGGGACATGAATCATCCCTTTATCCAGTGTACATGCTGTAGACCTGACCCTCTTGTTAGATACTTAAGTAGCCTTCTTAGTTATCCAGCTGACTGTTTTATGATCATGCTTGTATTCAAACTGCCTTTGTTTTACTTAACAATGGCCCCAAAATGCAATTCGGATATACCAAAGAAAGCCTGTAAAGTGTTTCCTTTAAGTGAAATGGTGAAAGTTATCGATTTAAAGAAAAAAAATGGTATGCTTATGTCTACTGTAAGAATGACTCTTCTATATATGAAACTGTGAAGAAGACAAAAGAAATCCCAGCACTTTGGGAGCACTAAGGCAGGCAGATCACAAGGTTAGGAGTTCAAGACCAGCCTGACCAACATGGTGAAACCCCATCTCTACTAAAAATACAAAAATTAGTCAGGTGTGGTGGCACATACCTGTAATCCCAGATACTCAGGAGGCTGAGGCAGGAGAATCACTTGAACCCAGGAAGCAGAGATTGCAGTGAGCTGAGATTGCACCACTACACTCCAGCCTAGGTGACAGAGTGAGACTGTCTAAAAAAAATAATAATAATAAAATAAGATAGTTTTGCTGTCACACTTTATATTGCAAAAGTTACGGCCACAGTGTGTGGTAAGTGCTTAGTTAAGATGAAAAAGGCTGAAAATATCTAATAATCTGATTTTAAAATGGCAAAAGATCTGAATACACGTCTCAAAAGAAGACATACAAATAGCAAAAGAGTATATGAAAAAATGTTCCACCTCAGAGAAATGCAAATCAAAACTGCAATGAGATATCATCTCAACCCAGTTAAGATTTATCCAAAATACAAGCAGTAACAAATGCTGGAGAGGATGTGCAGAAAAGGGAACCCTTATACACTGTTGATGGGAATGCAAATTAGTATAGCCACTATGGAAAACAGTATGGAGGTCCCACAAATATAGTAAAAATAGAAGTATCATATGATACAGCAATCCCATTGCTAGGTAAATGCCCCCCAAAAATGAAATCAGTATATCAAAGAGATATCTGCACACCCATGTTTATTGCAGCACTAGTAACAATAGCCAAGATTTAGAAGCAACGTAAGTGTCCATAAACAGATGAATGGATAAAGAAAATGTGGATAAAGAAAAGAACTATTCAGCCATAAAAAAGAATGAAATCCTGTCATTTGCAACAACATGGATGGAAACAGAGGTCATTATATTCAGTGAAATAAGCAAGGACAGAAAAATAAACTTTGCATATTCTCACTTGTTTGTGGGAGCTAAAAATTAAAACAACTGAACTCATGGAAATAGAGTATAATGATGGTTACCATAAGTTGGGAAGGGTAGTGAGGGGAGCAGAGGTAGGGAACGGAGAGGGTTGATGGATACAAAATTTGGTTAGAAAGAATGAATAAGACCTACTATTTGATAGCACAACAGGGGGTGACTACAGTCAATAATAACTTAATTGTACATTTTTATTTTTTATTTTTGAGACAGTCTTGCTTTGTCACCTGAACTGGAGTGCAGTGGTATAATTTTGGCTCACTGCAACCTCTGCCTCCCAGGTTCAAGCAGTTCTCCTGCTTCAGTGTCCCAAGTAACTTGGATTACAGGCGCCCGCCACCACACTCAGCTAACTTTTTTGTATTTTTAGTAGAGACGGGGTTTCACTATGTTGGCCAGGCTAGCGTCGAATTTCTGACTTCATGATGCACCTGCCTCAGCCTCCCAAAGTGCTGGGATTATAGGGGTGAGCCACCACACCAGCCAACTGCACAATTTTAAATGGAAGTAACTGCACTGTTCACAACACAAAGGATACATGCTTCAGGTGATGGATAACCCATTTACCCTGAGGTGATTATTTTGCATTGTATGTCTGAATCAAAATCTAATGTGCACCATAAATATATATGCCTACTATGTACCCATAAAAATTTAAAACATTTTTTAAAATATGGAAAAGGGATTACTGTAACTATGTACAGACAGAGAGGCGAGGTGGTGAAGGAAGAAACTACGTGAAGTATAGAACTAGCTTGAGTAGCATCAAGAGACATTATCTCTTCTAGCAAGTAAAAGAAATCTGCAGAAATTAAGATTGCTGTAGCTGTTTCAGTGAAGGTTAAAGAAATAGGTCTAACATTTTTGTGTGGTATATGCTTTTGTCAGGTTGGATAAAAAAGTCAGACTTTCAGCAGATAAGACAAAGGGTCTGACCCATGTTGTAGTAAAAATTCCAGGGATTTCTCCTTACTGGGGTACAGTGTGTTCACGCTATAATTTCCCTTTCAGTCTTCATTTAGAAATGCTTTTATTTCCATCATAATTTCTGAGGATGTGACCACATAATGTCAATATGTTATCTTGGTATAGAATTTCAGACAATCTATCCGATAAACTGTTTTAACAATTCTTTTCAGCACAAGCTTAGCAGGTATTGATGTCGCATCTCTTAATTCCCAAGACAATCAGGAGATAAGGCATCAGTACTTGCTATGCTTGTGGTTACTGGAGAGATGGATGGCAGTGCAGAGTGAGCTCATGAAATATTGTTGGAATTAAATATTTGACAAATCAAAGTGTGTGGTTAGGAAAACCCATATAAGACATTCAATGTATGTTCAATGAAAAGGTTCTGGACAGAATTTTAAGGTAAATTTTTTAGAAGAGCCTTTTTTGGTTTGGTTTTTGCTGAAGCGGGGCACTTTAGACATAACGCGGCGGCAAGGGATTTTGTAAGGGACTTGCTTACCTCATTACATGACACTCTTCAATTAACTGTTTCTCGACATCTTTTATGAACACCTCTCATCTAACTATCTCAAGTGTGCCTTAGGAAAAGGAAACAAGGGAGCTGGACTTTTACAGCTTTTATTCCCTTCTCTGACTTAACATTTCTGGCAGGAGAAGGAAGTGAGCCAAGAAATGACTTGAAGTGGAGAGGCTCTCAGGAAGATAGGACCAGTTTATAGTGGGGAGGGATAGCATGGGGAGAAATACCAGATATAGGTGATGGGGAGGAAGGCAGCAAATCACACTGCCATGTGTGTACCTATGCAACAATCTTGCATGTTCTTCACATGTACCCCCAAACCTAAAATGCAATAAAAAGTATATGTATTTAAAAAAAATAATAAATAAATAAATAAAGAATAAAACAGGCATGTAAATAAAGAACACAAGAAATAATAATGATATAAAATTAATGCTACATTTAATAATCCACATTACTTTAGAATGGTCTAATCCAGGAGTCTCTGTGAAATAAAAGGAGTTGTTTAAATTGAAAAAAAAAATGTGCATTTGGCCTTCAGATAAAGTTCGTTATAAGGGTAAGATCTCCAGTACACTGCAAGGATGCAGGTTTCATCCATCCATCTACTTTTGGCATTTTTGTTATTTCCTCCCAAAGGGATTCTTGCTTTTCTCTATAGGCTACATAGGAAGTTGAAAAAGCTGGAAAAGCAACTTTCTTTTCCTCTCCTTCTTAACCATTTCCCTGCTTTGACACAAGGTCCCTGCTTTGTTCTTGGCAGGGAGGGACAGGGTTGGGGCTGGCCAATCTCTGAGGCAGCCCTCTCCCCATCCAGTAAACTAAGGCAAGTTCATTTTAATAAGAAGCTAATTAAAGACCTAGAAATGCTTTTAACAATTAAGTATATTTTCCTTTAGTAAAAAAAAAAATATTCAGATTGAGCTTATGGACTCTAACAAATATTTTCACCTTCATGTCAGTCTGGGCTTCCTCTATTACAGTGAATTTATCTACTGAAAATGATAACACAGAGAATGAGATAATATTTCAGCTTGGTTAGTTAGCACAGCTATTGTCTTCTAATCTTAAATGGCCAATTTAATAATAGTTTTTTTTTCACTCTCTGCCAAAAGTAATTTTAATTAAGTCTGCCTTTTTTACATGGTATTATCATACTGTTATCAAAAGAATACTGTTTTACAAAATATTTTGAAATAAACGAATTTCGAAAACATCTAATGTGTTCTCATTTCTCTTGTAGAAAGCTGTCTATAGTGTGCCTGAGCCTTTTTTAGGTAGTAGACAACTCAACTGCTAGCTTATGCTTCCTCCAAACCCTCTTGCATACTGGACTCCCCAGTAAATAAATGGGTATTTCTTTTCCATCCTATGACATAGATTGTTATTTATGTGCAACCACTTGACTTGCTAGAGGATAGAGACAATGAGCAAGCAATCTAGTCTTGGTGACCGAGATTATTCCTACACAGGCTATTCTTATTTCTCTTAAAGTTATGCAGTCAGGTTTTCAGAGCAGCAGTTCATTACAACATATTATGAGGAAAAATACTGAGGCAGCAAAATATAATCTAATATATTCTAAGAATTTCCTTCTGATGTATATTACAAAGCATTAGAATATTTCTAAAGAATTTTTAAGACTCAGACTTTTTCTAATTTTTGATATGAAACCATATCCTGCAAATTAAAATGTAACTTTTAGTTGCAGTAATGTGGTTTTTTTTTTTTTTTTAGTAAACAAATGAGGTAGCCCACTGTCAACCTGGATAACACCAGGGCTGGTGAGAGTGCCAGGAAGCAATCACTTTTGCACACTGCTAATAATGACACCTCTCCCAGGATGATTTGTCAGATGTCTTGGATTCTGCATACTCTTTGACCCAATTTTATGAGTTAAGCATTATTATTCCATTTGTAGATGAAGAAACTGAAATTCAAAGAGACTAACTTTCCAAGGTCAAACAACAAATTAGTGGCAAAGCTGGGATTCAAACTTCCAGCTAGCTGATCCAAAGCTTACATGTAACTTCTACACCATAAATCTCATTCAATAATGTAGGATTTGTTTTTGAAAGTTTTACACAATGAAATAATATGCAACAATTTAACATGTTGTACAAGAATATATAATGACACGGAAAAATGTTTGCAAAATTACAAATAGCAAATGTAAAATTAAAAACTATCATTTTAATTTTATTAAAGATACATAAATATCAAAATAAAACAGATATGGGCTGGGCACAGTGGCTCACGCCTGTAATCCCAGCACTTTGGGAGGCCAAGGAGGGCGGATCACCTGAGGTAAAGAGTTCAAGCAGCCTGACCAACATGGAGAAACCTCATCTCTACTGAAACTACAAAATTAGCTGGGCGTGGTGGTACATGCCTGTAATCTCAGCTACTCAGGAGGCTGACGCAGGAGAATCACTTGAACCTGGGAGGCGGAAGTTGCGGTGAGCCGAGATTGTGCCATTGCACTCCATTATCCTGGGCAACAAGAGCTAAACTCCATCTCAAAAAAAAAAGAAAAGAAAAAAAGGAAATAAAAGATATGTGTGATATATATATATATAGATGCATATATAAAAAGAGTGGTGAGATCACAAATAACTTATGTTTTTCATTTTATTTATCTGTCTTCCCTAAACCATCTACCTTTGTATTAAAAATTGTCCTTTTAAGAATGTTCAATTTCAGTTATCAAACTGTGAACCTGCAATTTTAAGACATAATCTACTTTTATTTTAAAAGGTATATGAAAATGAGAAATAATATTAATTTTAAAATAGATTACTACAATTCTCTAGTGGTCCATTTTTATTTCTTCTTCCTTTAAGTCCAAACATTATAATTTTCCTAAGGTTGTCTACACTGCAACTGTATAGCAAAAGGAAAGAACTACAGAGAAATTGAGCAAGGAGACAGCAAGAACCCCTGGAGCTACTACTAACTGGCCTTTCATCTCTGGTGTGAGTATCATTACTCCATGCGCTAATCCTCTAAGCATGCACTGAATTTTGTACCTTAAAATTAGACTATAGCATGGTCCAAATGAGGGGCTCCACAGGAAAAAGAATATCAAGAACTCATGTTTACTTACTGATAAAGGATAAGGATGGGAAAAACAAAGACCTGCTAACTTTCCCATGTTGATCTTCACTAGGAAAACTGCTCAGCATGTTTGTTCAGTCTGCAGCTTCTTTCCACATGACTTACAAAAATGTTATTTTAGCATGAATGGAACCCCCGGAGTAATATGACTGACTCAAGAAGAGCCAGTTCATGCAGATATTAGCCTCCAGTTCTATCCCAGTAAAGAGAATATTCTTGTTGGATTTGCCGAAAGGCTCTGAGAGGAAGAAATAGACATTAGTGAGAATTTCCCTTAGATAAAACATGTTTTAATTTAAAGAAATCCTGCTCAATTATTCCCCCCCCATATCATATATGAGTAATTTAGGATGGAAATTGGAAACCTTGCTTTTTGTCAAGAAATTTTTTTCTTGCCAAATTTCTCATTGTTTTAATGCAAACACATATATTTACTGGACAGGCCAAATCTTCCTCCTACTTTCTTTCTGGGTAAAGATTGGTTCAGTTCTAGTCAGAGTCAAGGACTGAAGAGTTTTTACTACATCCTTTCCGCAAGTTACTGTACACAGTAATTGTACATAGTGCTTTATCTGAATTTTGTTGCATTTCTAAGTATTATATGTACATCATAGACAATTTTGAAAATACCAAAAAGCCCAAGGAAGATTACAATCACCCATAATCCCATCACTCAGAAAAATACCCTTGTTACTAATAGTAAAAATTACTAAGTTGGTTATTAGTTTAAAGAGTAAAATGTCAAGAACACTTAAGTAGAAATTTTTTAAAAAACTAAGGAAAAAGGAAAGGCATGTAAATTTGCTTTCAAATGAGGAAAACAAACATTACCTGTCCACAAACATGTTTTCCAGATTCGCTTCCTCCTTGAAAGTATCCACGTAGAATAAATGGGATCAAGAGACTGCAGTAGCCAGCTCTCTTGCCTAAACTCTATGCTCACTCAATACCTGTGGTTGTTACTGTATAAAAGAGGAACATTTTTCAGCAGTCAGGCATATCCATAAAGACTACTAATCACCAAATTACAGGAATACTTTACAAATGAACAAAGGGCTAGGCAAACTGTTATCAAAATCTATTACTTGTTATTTCTACTGAATTACAGATTTCATTCTCTTTAACTGCTAAAGAGATTTTTTTCCCAGGTGAAATTTAATAAGCACTTTCTGCTACCAATTTCTAACAGAAAACTCCATACAACCACAGCATAAAAAAACTGACAGTGGCTAAAAAGAGACACACTCAGCAGTCATCTGAAAAAGGCCAAAGAACCACCCAAAGGACTTGAGTAGATGATATTATTTTAGTGTATGAAGTCTATTTGGTGTACAAAGTCTGTTTCTAGGAATGACACATCTCATGTGACCTAGGCTCTGTGAGAGTAAGGGTTTTGTAGACAACTATTTCTGGGAAATGCTTTACAGTATCTATTCTTCTTGAGCTTATTATAACTAGCATAGTAAGGGTTATGAGCAGTCAAGAAAACACCATTCACCTTTACTTCAGACAATGTTTCCCAAACTTCTTTGACCATGAATCCTTTGGAGGCATAACACTATTAATAACTCAAGATGCTCAGGAATTGAGGAACACATTTTATGAATGCCACTTTAATGAATATATTGTCCAGGATATTCAACCATATTAGTAATCCTGAGTTAAGCAAGCTCAACAATGCTCATTCCTTTATTTAAATATATACAGACTGAATTTGAATGATTTACCATTATAAGTATTTACTTCAAAAAAATTAACATATGGCCAGGCACGGTGGCTCACACCTGTAATCCCAGCACTTTAGGAGGCCGAGGCGGGCAAATCACGAGGTCAGTAGATCGAGACCATCCTGGCTAACACGGTGAAACCTCATCTCTACTAAAAATACAAAAAATTAGCCAGGCGTGGTGGCACGTGCCTGTAGTCCCAGCTACTGGAGAGGCTGAGGCAGGAGAATCACTTGAACCCAGGAGGCAGAGGTTGCAGTGAGCTGAGATCACGCCATTGCACTCGAGTCTGGGCAATAAGAGCAAAACGCCATCTCAAAAAAAAACACAACAACAACATATATGAGTAAATTTTAAGGTATGTAAATAATGTCTCAATACAGTTTTTTTTTAAAGAAACCACTGTGCTGGGTTTCAGAAATACTTAAAAGTAGAGTTACTTAGTGAACATGGTATCAGAGCAAAAGTAGGATAGTTTTAACTAGTATTTTAAGCTGGCTAAGGTGACTCATTCCTACATGATAAGAGAAGATACATCTACAGTTACTATGTGTTCCAGACTCTAAGCCACTCTCCCAATCCTACTTCTTTTAACATTTTTTCCCCAAATGTTCTGGCTAATGCTTATAAATTAATCTACTTAATTTACCCTAATAGTACAAAAGAGTAAACACATACCGCAGGGTGGCAAAGAACAGCAGTAGCCATCGTTCAAAACAGCCCACTATATATATAGTCTTTTACCTAATGTTCTTCCACGTTTATATATGAAAAAATATTTTAAGAATTGCAAAGATTAAAAGTTTCTAATTCCAAATCTCCAGGTGTAACTGCTATATAAAGAATATGTGTTACATATTTACCCGTTACATTATATGGTCTAATACACATCAAATATAATCTACTTGAGAAGAAAGGTTCAAAGCTAGAACTCTCCCTTCTAATCTTACTATTGTTTCTCTAGAAGTGAAAACTGACAAGGCTGACATAAGTGCTAAATCCGAATCACACTCCATGCATCCCTTTGAGAGCTGATACAAGAAAAGATTATCTCATTTGTTGCCATAGATGGATTATACCAGCTAAATAAATTTCAATGCTCACTTTTAGTTTATCTCTTGGTTCAAACAGAAGTATCATAAAAAGAAAAGAAGATGATACTTTCTAATAAACAAACCATTTATTGAACTATTTACTGTTTTAAAATACAATTCTTCAAAGAAGCCACAAAAATTACAACATTGAGAAACTTTTAGGTAAACTCCGAAGGTAAAGTTTTTTTTTTTGTAGTCAACTTGTACCAAGTTTACGAGCAAGGGGATATTTCTTCAGAGACTTTCAGTTGACTTAAACTTAGTTTCCGCTAGTGCTATGTAAAGCATCTACGATGGTTTTATTGTACTCTGCAATCTGCTTGGTCACATTTTTCATAATTGGTCGGTAATCACTCTCTTGACTCTTGGTGGCTATGACTAATTACATGAGTTAAGGGAGAAACGAGTCAATAAAAATCTAACTGTGGCAGAGAAAGGAACTAAATAATACTGATATTTTTTCATACTAAAGACGGTACAAAAAAGCACAATACTTTAAAATAGAGTATGTTACTTTAACAGATTAAGCATCAATTAAAACCTAAAATGCCAAGCTAAACTTGTTTCAAAAAATTCATACGCAATATAAACACTTTTTAATAGTTAATATATTATACATTTTAATCTAACTCTGGTCTTAGAACAATCTAACATTCAGTGAACTAGTTCCCACATTCAACACACATACACACATACACATACCATGTTCTCTAGAGTTCCACAAAGAATTTAAGGTAAATCTCTAGACTTCACTCTGTTCCAAAATCACCTACTTTACGGTGCACAAAACTAGAGTTCTAGACTTAAAGCATATTGCAAACGAGTCTTCTGCTTTTAAACTAAGTTTCACTACCACTGGCAACAGAGCAACTAAAACATCTTATCTGGAGTTAAGCTGGGGTCCAGGCTGCTTCTGAGCTGAAGTTCAGCACCACCTTAGGAGAGAATCTAAGCTGCCACGGAGTCAGGATCTAGTTCTCCAGGCAGAGATGCCCTTGAATGGGTCACAGAAGGGAACAGGAAACAACTTTTAAGAAAATATTTGTTACAACTCCACAATACATGTTCTCAGCAGCTGCTTGCTGCTTCCTATAATCACACTAAAAGTAAATAAGATGAAACATTAAGTATCATCTTTGTAGATACAAGATGAAGTTGAGGGAGGGATCCAAGATGGCCGATTAGCAGCAGCTCAGGATTGCAGCTCCCAGTGAAAGCGCAGAGGGTGAGTGGATGCCGCATTTCCAGACGGATTTTTATTGCCCACAGACCAGGAGATTCCCAGGCGGAGGAGGCCCATGGGTCGCCAGCATGGCTGGTTTGGCTGGCGTGGCTGTTTTCGCCGGCACGGCTGTTTTGCCGGTGACCCGGTGCGGTGATTCTCCGTACGAAATACACAGGTCCGGGTGCCATTTTAGCTGGCAATTGGAGATCCGGGAAGGCAGAGTCGCTCATTCATCTGATTAAAAAGGGGACTGAAACAGGGAGTCAGGCCAGGAGATTCCCAGGCAAAAAAGCACCAGGAATCTCAGTGCCGCTGTTTCAGCCGGGGCAGTGAGTCACCGCATGGGAAATCACACAGATCCCGGCACCTTTTCAACAGGTGACTGGAACACCTGGGAGACAGTCGACCATTCAACTAAAAAAAAAAGGCTCTGAGGCAGGGAGTCAGGTGATCAGACTCAGCTGGTCCCACTCCCACAAAAAAACAGCAATTGGAAACACTCTGGATTGAGAGTTTCACAGCAAGCACAGCTGAACCTTGGACGGTCCAGCTCTGTGGGGGAGGGGCGTCCGCCATTACCGAGGCAGTCCACCACTACGGAGGTAGTTTGCCATTGCCGAGGTGGCCCACCATTCCCGAGGCAGTTCTAACTACAACCTTATAAACAGGACTGCAGGGAAGTTCACATGGCAGCTGGGCGGAGCCCACAGCAGCACACCAAAGCCTCTGCAGGCAGACAGTGACTAGGCTGCCTCCTCACTGGGCAAGGCAGCCCTGAAAAAAAGGCAGCAGCACAACGGAAACTCATAAATAAAGCTCTAACTCCCCAGGACAGAGCACCTGGGGGAAAAAAAAAGGTTTATGAGTTCTGCTGCAGCAGACTTAAATGTACCTACCCATCAGCTCTGAATGAACAACGGAGCTCACAGCTCAGCACTTGAGCTCCTATAAAGGACAGACTGTCTCCTCAAGCAGCTCCCTCCCCCCCATATATCCAAAGAGTCACCTCATAAAGGAGAGCTCAGACTGACATCTGGCGGGTATACTTTCTGGGACAAAGATAGCAGAAGAAGAAACTGGCAGCAACCCTCACTGTTCTGCAGCCACTGCAGGTGATCCCCAGGCAAGCAGGGCCTGGAGTGGACCTCAGCAGTCCTACAGCAGAGGGGCCAGACTGTTAGAAGGAAAACTAAGAAACAGAAAGAAATAACTTCATCATCATCAACAAACTGGACGTCCACTGAGAGACCCCATCTGAAAGTCAACAACTACAAAGATGACAGGTGGATAAATCCACAAAGATGGGAAGAAACCAGCGCAAAAAAGATGAAAACACCCGAAACTAGAACGCCTCTCCTCCTACAAGGGATCACAACTCCTCACCAGCAAGGGAACAAGGCTGGATGGAGAATGAGTGTGATGAATTTTCAGAATTAGGTTTGAGAAGGTGGGTAATAAGAAACTTATGTGAGCTAAAAGAACATGTTCTAACCCAATGCAAAGAAACTCAGAACTTTGAAAAAAGATTTGACGAAATGCTAACGAAAATAAACAACTTAGAGAGGAATGTAAGTGAATTGATGGAGCTGAAAAACATAACACAAGAACTTCGCGAAGCATACACAAGTTTCAACAGCCGAATTGACCAAGCAGAAGAAAGGATATCAGAGGTCAAAGATCAACTCAATGAAATAAAACAAGAAGGCAAGAGTAGAGAAGAAAGGGTAAAAAGGAATGAACAAAGTCTCCAAGAAATATGGGACTATGTGAAAAGACCTAATCTATGTTTGATAGGTGTACCTGAATGTGATGGAGAGAATGAATCCAAGCTGGAAAATACTCTTCAGGATATTATCCAGGAAAACTTCCCCAACCAAGCAAGGCAGGCCAATATTCAAGTCCAGGAAATACAGAGAACACTACAAAGATATTCCTCAAGAAGAGCAACCCCAAGGCACATAATCATCAGATTCACCAGGGTTGAAATGAAGGAGAAAATGCTAAGGGCAGCCAGAAAGAAAGGGTGGGTTACCCACAAAGGGAAGCCCATCAGACTCAGAGCAGATCTCTCAGCAGAAACCCTACAAGGCAGAAGAGAGTGTGGGCCAATATTCTACATCTGTAAAGAAAAGAACGTTCAACCCAGAATTTCATATCCAGCCAAACTAAGTTTCATAAGTGAAGGAAAAATAAAATCCTTTGCAAACAAGCAAGTACTCAGAGATTTCATCACCACCAGGCCTGCTTTACAAGAGCTCCTGAAAGAGGCAATAAACATAGAAAAGGAACAATCAGTACCAGGCACTCCAAAAACATACCAAATGGTAAACAGCATCAACACAATGAAGAAACTGCATCAACTAACGGGCAAAACAGCCAGCTAGCATCAAAATGGCAGGATCAAATTCACACGTAACAATATTAACCCTAAATGTAAATGGGCTAAATGCCCCAATCAAAAGACACAGACTGGCAAATTGGATAAAAAGTCAAAACCTATCAGTGTGCTGTATCCAGGAAACCCATCTCACATGCAGGGATACACAAAGCCTCAGAATAAAGGGATGGAGGAAGATTTACCAAGCAAATGGAGAGCAAAAAAAAGCAGGAGTTGCAATTCTCGTCTCTGATAAAATAGACTTTAAACCGACAAAGATCAAAAGAGATAAAGAAGGATATTACATAACGGTAAAAGGATCAATGGAACAAGAAGAGCTAATGATCCTAAATACATACGCACCCAATACAGGAGCATCCAGATACATAAGGCAAGTTCTTAATGACTTACAAAGAGACTTAGACTCCCACACAATAATAGTGGGAGACTTGAACACCCCATTGTCAATATTAGACAGATCGATGAGACAGAAAATTAACAAGGATATCCAGGACTTGAAATCAGACCTAGACCAAGCAAACCTAATAGACATTTACAGAACTCTCCACCCCAAATCCAGAGAATATACATTCTTCTCAGTACCACATCGCACCTACTCTTAAATTGACCACATAATTGGAAGTAAATCACTCCTCAGCAAATGCAAAAGAACGGAAATCATAACAGTCTCTCAGACCACAGTGCAATCAAGTTAGAACTCAGAATTCAGAAACTAACTCAGAACCGCACAGCTTCATGGAAACTGAACAACTGGCTCTTGAATGTTGACTAGATAAACAATGAAATGAAGCCAGAAATAAAGATGTTCTTCGAAACCAACGAGAATGAAGACACAACATACCAGAATCTCTGGGACACATTTAAAGCAGTCTCTAGAGGAAAATATATAGCAATAAATGCCCACATGAGAAGCAAGCAGAGATCTAAAATCGACACCGTATCGTCAAAATTGAAAGAGCTAGAGGAGCAAGATCAAAAAAACTCAAAACCTAGCAGAAGACAAGAAATAACTAAGATCAGAGCAGAACTGAAGGAGAGAGAGACATAAAACACCCTTCAAAACATCAGTAAATCCAGGAGCTGGTTTTTCGAAAAGATCAACAAAATAGACCACTAGCCAGATTAATAAAAAAGAAAAGAGAATAATCAAATAGATGCAATAAAAAACGATAAAGGGGATATCACCACAGATTCCACAGAAATTCAAACCATCATCAGAGATTATTACAAACAACTCTATGCACATAAATTAGTAAACCTGGAAGAAATGGATAAATTCCTGGATGCTTGCATCCTCCCAAGCCTAAACCAGGAAGAAGTCGAAACTCTAAATAGATCAATAACAAGGTCTGAAGTTGAGGCAGCAATTAAGAGCCTACCACCCAAAAAAAGCCCAGGTCCAGATGTGTTCACAGCCGAATTCTACCAGACATACAAAGAGGAGCTGGTACCATTCCTTCTGAAACTATTCCAAACAATCCAAAAAGAGGGAATCCTTCCCAAATCATTTTATGAAACCAACATCATCCTGCTACCAAAAGCCGGCAGAGAATCAGCAAGAAAAGAAAACTTCAGGCCAATATCCATGATGAACATAAATGCAAAAATCTTCAATAAAATACCGGCAAACTGACTGCAACAGTACATCAAAAAGCTTATCCACCACGATCAAGTAGGATTCATCCCGGGATGCAAGGCTGGTTCAACGGACACAAGTCTATAAACATAATTCACCACATAAACAGAACCAAAGACAAAAACCACATGATTATCTCCATTGATGCAGAGAAGGCCTTTGACAAAATTCAACAGCCCGTTATGCTAAAAACCCTCAGTAAACTAGGTATTGATGGAACGTATCTCAAAACAATAAAAGGATATTTACAACAAACCAACAGCCAATATCATACTGAACGGGCAAAAACTGGAAGCATTCCCTTTGAAATCTGGCACTAGACAAGGATGCCCTCTCTCTCACCACTCCTATTCAATATAGTATTGGAAGTTCTAGCCAGAACAATCAGGTAAGAAAAACAAATAAAGGGTATTCAAATAGGAAAGGAGGAAGTCAAATTGTCTCTATTTGCAGACGACATGATTGTATATCAGGAACACCCCATCGTCTCAGCCCAAAACCTCCTGAAATTGAAAAGCAAATTCAGCAAAGTCTCAGGATACAAAATCAATGTGCAAAAATCACAAGTATTCCTATATACCAATAACAGACTTAAAGAGAGCCAAATCAAGAATGAACTGCCATTCACGACTGCTACAAAAAGAATAAAATACCTAGGAATACAACTAACAAGGAACGTAAATGACCTCTTCAAGAAGAACTACAAAGCACTGCTCAACGAAATAAGAGAGGACACAAACAGACGGAGAAAAATTCCATGTTCATGGTTAGGAAGAATCAATATCGTAAAAATGGCCATACTGCCCAAAGTAATTTACAGATTCAATGCTATCCCCATTAAGCTATCAATGACCTTCTTCACAGAACTGGAAAAAACCACCTTAAACTTCATATGGAACCAAAAGAGAGCCCACATAGCCAAGTCAATTCTAAGCAAAAAGAGCAAAGTGGGAGGCATCACACTACTTGACTTCAAATTATACTACAAGGCTACAGTAATCAAAACAGCATGGTACTGGTACCAAAACAGAGATATAGACCAATGGAACAGAACAGAGGCCTCCGAGGCAACACAACACATCTACAACCATCTGATCTTTGACAAACGTGACAAAAACAAGCAATGGGGAAAGGAGTCCCTGTTTAATAAATGGTGTTGGGAAAACTGGCTAGCCATGTGCAGAAAGCAGAAACTGAACCCCTTCCTGACACCTTACACTAAAATTAACTCCAGATAGATTAAAGACTTAAACATAAGACCTAACACCATAAAAACCCTAGAAGAAAATCTAGGCAAAACCATTCAGGACATAGGCATAGGCAAGGACTTCATGACCAAAACACCAAAAGCACTGGCAACAAAAGCCAAAATAGACAAATGGGACCTAATCAAACTCCACAGCTTCTGCACGGCAAAAGAAACAGTCATTAGAGTGAATCGGCAACCAACAGAATCGGAAAAATTTTTGCAGCCTACCCATCTGACAAAGGGCTGATATCCAGAATCTACAAAGAACTAAAACAGATTTACAAGAAAAAAACAAACAAGCCCATTCAAAAGTGGGCGAAGGATATGAACAGACACTTTACAAAGGAAGACATACATGAGGCCAACAAACACATGGAAAAATGCTCATCATCACTGGTCATTAGAGAAATACAAATCAAAACTACATTGAGATACCATCTCACGTCAGTTAGAATGGCGATCATTAAAAAACCTGGAGACAACAGATGCTGGAGAGGATGTGGAGAAATAGGAACACTTTTACACTGTTGGTGGGAGTGTAAATTAGTTCAACCATTGTGGAAGACAGTGTGGTGATTCCTCAAGGACCTAGAAATAGAAATTCCATTTCACCCAGCAATCCCATTACTGGATATATATCCAAAGGATTATAAATCATTCTACTATAAGGACACATGCACACAAATGTTCATTGCAGCACAGTTTACAATAGCAAAGACCTGGAACCAATCCAAATGCCCATCAGTGATAGACTAGACAGGGAAAATGTGGAACATATACACCATGGAATATTATGCAGCCATCAAAAACGATGAGTTCGTGTCTTTTGCAGGGACATGGATGACCCTGGAAACCATCATTCTCAGCAAACTGACACAAGAACAGAAAATCAAACACCGCATGTTCTCACTCATAGGCGGGTGTTGAACAATGAGAACACATGGACACAGGGCGGGGAGCATCACACACTGGGGTCTGTCAGAGGGAAATAGGGGAGGGACAGTGGAGGGTGGGGAGTTGGGGAGAGAAAGCATGGGGAGAAATGCCAGATATAGGTGATGGGGAGGAAGGCAGCAAATCACACTGTCATGTGTGTACCTATGCAACAATTTTGCATGTTTTTCACATGTACCCCAAAACCTAAAATGCAATTAAAAAAAAAAAAAAGATGAAGTTGAATTGGCCGAAACATGGATCAACTTGGAAATCAAACTTCCCGAGTCTAATTTGGTTTATTCCCCTTTGCTGCCCAGATATTCAAGGTAGAACATTATAAACAACAAACAACTATATATTACATAAATGGGTATATATACTTAAGATATATATAATTCTCCCAACAACACTATGAGAAGGACATATTAACTATAATTTAAAGATTTTAGAGATGATACAATTCTGATGCCAAGAGTAGTGGCTCATGTCTCTAATCTCCGCACTGTAGCAGGCCAAGGTGGGAGTGAGCCTAGAAGTTCAAGATCAGCCTGGCCAAGTTGGCGAGACTCCTGTCTCTAAGCAAAAAAGAAATTCTTGCCATGTTTACCAGATGACTTACTGATAATGTTTAACTTTACCCAAGCCCTGTGATCCTGGAAAACTGAATCTTAATAGGTGATACAGTCCTGGCTTCAACAGTAAAATTGTTCAAAGTCTGTAACTTACAAGTAGTAGAGTTAACATTTAAAATTGGATCTCCTGACTCCAAAATCTGGGCACTTAATCACTATGCCATAGTAAGTCTCTATTCTCCTTTTTTTGGCAATTCCCAACGTCTGCTTTCTATTAGTTCCTTTAGGGTACACACACGTTGACACACACATCCCCTTAACTACTGTAGAATTGAAACAGTCGTGTTCATTTCATTTAGCTCAGTGTTTTGTACCTATTCAGTATTTAATGTGTTGAACTAAATTTGAGTCTTTAAAAAATTTCCTAGAAAAAAAGTAACTCAGTTAACTTCATTTTCATCTTTTTAAAGGATACATTCTTTCATCACAAAATTATTTTGCTCATGGTGTTGCCACTTTCTCTCCAAATTTGTAAGCTAAAAACATAAAAGAAAAACACTAATAAGTACTCATATTTAAAACAATTTTATGCCCTTCTAAGAGGGTAAGACAAAAAAAAATCACTTCAACTTTAAATCTTATCAACTTGCATTTTATTGAGATAGTCATGGCAGAAAAAAAGATTAAATAATAGTAAATACATTAACAGTGATGAATTCTATAACGTTTTACACTATTTTAATTATAAAATATTTTAAATGTTTATTATGTCAATGAACATGCCAACTGAAAGACAATTTATGATTTTCCTTTCCCTAAAAAAACTTTTAAAAGAAAAATGGGACCCGATGGGAATCTCTCCTTGAAATCTGGAAATCTAATGCCACAAATATAATATATATTCAAACACTGTCAAAGGTTGAGCCATATAGGAGAAACTTCCTTATTTCCAGGGCTAAATTTCCTGTCTAATTCCACAAGCTGTGATAAGAGCAGAGCTGCAGTGTGAAGATTATAAGACAGCTTGTAAAAAGCTGGCACTGTTACAATAATTTCTGCATCAACAGGAAGCTAATGTGGATATTATATTGATGGTTACTTCCTCAGAAGACAATTTTACTGTTATAGAATTAAATTGTTTTTCTGATATAATTAACCTTGTAACTCTGGGTTACGGTCTTTCTTTTTTAAGATGCACATAGTTTTTTCCAAAGCAAAGGACCATCTGAAAATTGAAACACTAATGTTCTGCCTGGATATTTAAAAGAAGAATGACTATTTTAAAAAATACAAATAATTGAAACAGCAGTAGTAATGTTTCTTTCTATCCTCATGTTAAAATACTTTTCAGGACATAAGTTTGGCCTTGATGTAGCACCCATCTCATTGTTTCCTCCAAAGAGATAAATCTAGATATCAGAATAAATCATGGTTAATTAACTATGTGATTGTATGTGCTGTGAGCTAATATTACTAAATCACATCAATCTCCCCCAGACAGGACCCTGAAGTTAAGATGGACTTAAGGAAGCAGTCAGCACTTCTGGCAGTAAGTCTCTAATAACCTTCAGCAAAGTCAAGTACCAGACTTTTCTGTCATTGTTTCACACAAACAGGTGGCCTTCTTACAATGCATCATACTTTTCTTAAGTGCTACAGGAATGGTATAAACGCAATGCTATGTCAGATGGTCAAATTCCTTTTACATTTATACCTCTATATTACTGACTTGCCTATAAACCTCCAAGGACATCATGAAGCAAAAATTCATTTTGAAAATCTGTTTTTCCCTAACTTATTTAAATAATCTGCTACATAAAATCCTTTACAGATGCCAAAAGCCAGTTTTCAAGAAAATAGTTGTGAAAGATAGGAACACCAGGATTTGATTTAATCAGCTGGGATTCACAAAAGGTAACAACACAGAGAAGGATTCAAAATTGTGGCTTATGTTATGATTTCCAGTTATCAATACGTGGAATTAAGAATACAATTAGCACCTAATGTGGGAATAAACAAGGTAACCAGTCACTGGCTCAAAGAAATGGTGTTTGTCAAGTGCTTTCCACCTTAAATCATCTATTCAGTGAATGAGGAGGACCAATATTCCATAAGAAATATCAGTATTTTTTTCTAAGAACCATTCAAGACAATAACCTCACAAACTTTGTCTTGTTTCTTCTCCAACACTCATCCTCAGTCTAAACAATCTAAGAAAATTTTGCCACTTATAAGTCTATAAGTAGGTGTGTATATTGTGATATAGAAACAGAGTAACTGGTAAATTTGAATTATGTAAATTAATGATTTCTAAGTTTTTAGTAGTTGTAACAAGCTTTCACGAGATTCTACCCTTTTCAAAAGAATGTAAGGTATATGTTGTTTTCAAATGGTACCTCCACACAATGAAATAGATAATGCTACATAAATGTCACCAAAAACCAGGCATGGTGGCTCATGCTTATAATCCCAGCACTTTGGGAGGCCGAGGCAGGCAGATCACATGAGCTCAGGAGTTCAACTCCAGCCTGGCCAACACGGTGAAACCCCATCTCTACTAAAAATACTCATCAGGAGGCTGAGGCAGAAGAATCGCTTGAACCTAGGAGGTGGAGGTTGCAGTGAGCCAAGATCATTCCACTGCACTCCAGCTTGGGCAACAAGAGCAAAACTCCATCTCAAAAAGAAAAAAAAGGCTGAGCATGGTGGCTCATGCCTGCAGTCCCAGCACTTTGGGAGGCTGAGGCAGGAGGACTGCTTGGGTCCAGAAGTTCAAGACTAGCCATGGCAATACAGTGCGACCCCATCTCTATTAAAAAAAACAGTAAAAATTAGCTGGGCCTGGTGGTTTGTGCCTGTAGTCCTAGCTACTTGGGTAGCTGAGGCAGGAGATCAGTTGAGTCCAGGAGCTCAAGGTTGCAGTAAGTTACAATTATGTCACTGCACTCCATCCTGGGCAACAGACTGAGACTCTGTTTTTTTCTGAGACGGCGTTTCGCTCTTGTTGCTCAGGCTAGAATGCAATAGCGCGATCTCAGCTCACCGCCACCTCTGTCTCCCAGGTTCAAGTGCTTCTCCTGCCTCAGCCTACCAAGTAGCAGGGATTACAGGCATGTGCTACCACACCTGGCTAATTTTGTATTTTTAGCAGAGATGGGGTTTCTCCATGTTGGCCAGGCTGGTCTTGAAGTCCCCACCTCAGGTGATCGGCCCTCCTCAGCCTCCCAAAATGCTGGGATTACAGGCATGAGCCCCCACGCCCAGCCGAGACTCTGCTTTTTTTTAAAGATTGGAAAAAGTTAAGAAAATGTTGGGACTGTATGAATAGCATGATTTCATTTTTTGTAAAAATGATATGGATGTATGACTGCAAAGAACAAAAAGACAACAAGGATATGGGACCAAAATGTTAAGAGTGGTTGTACCTAGGTAGTGAGAAATCAAATGACATGATTTTTCTCTATCATGATCATGTAACTATATGAAGAAAAAGAGGGAATTTTTAATGCATTCAGCATTTTAAATCATGTGTGCAAATTTCTAATACAGACTAATTAGATATGAGACTGACCAATCCTTTTCAAGCAAAAGTTACTAACTTTGTATATGATACATAATGCTTCATTCAATCATTCAACAAAGACTTGCTGAATACCTACTATGTGCCAACCAAGAGCACAGTGCAAGGAATAAAGTAAATGTTGTCTCTGTGCCATCACAGCTCTCAATCTAGACTTCACACACTGTTCAAGTAATTATCAGCAAGATGAGTGATACGAAAAGGGGAGTGCAGTTATATGTTTATGCATCTTATGGAAATAACAGGAGATACGAATTAAGAAGTTTAAGGATACCTGGATTCCTCTTTATAGCATTATTTTAATAGTTTTAAAACTAGAAATTACCTAAATATCTAATGAAAGGGAATTGGTTCAATAAATTATGCTACATCCATGTACTAGAATATCATTAAGCTATCAATTTTTTTAAAGTCAATATACACATTGACAAGGGAAAGTACTCATGATGTATAGCTAATCATTAAAAACAAGCTCCTAAACAATATGTACAATACAGTACAATTTCTATAAATGCATAGAAATAAATGTGTACCTAAGTATATACATATATACGTGTATACACATTATCTCTCTATGTATCTACCTCTCTGTGTATCTATCTACCTACCTACCTACCTACCTACTAAAAGGACCCACACTAAAGCAACAAAAAGCATTCTCTCTTCTGGGTGGTGCGGTATTAGTCACTAGAATTTATTTTATTTGTGATTTTATGGATTTTTAGTTTCTGTATTAGTAACATTTCACTTTTGAAATTTTAAAAGACAGTACTGCATATATCATAATAGTTGTGCCTGAGATAGTGTCTAACACAGTTAGCTTTCAATATAGGTTTACAGAAGGTAAGAAAGCAGGAGTCCATTCATTCTGAGTGAAGATTGTACAGAATCTGGTTGTCTTAAAAATCAGAGAATCTAGAAGGTAGAGAGCAATAAAGCAAATTTTAAAATAAAACATGACTTCTCTGGGGTGAAAATATAGACTAAGATAATTCCAAAGTTATTTAAAACATTTTTTACCTGAGAATGGGTCTCATTTTCTTGCAGTTGTGTTTTTAGTGCTTCATATTCTATGGTTAGCTTCTCCATTATTTTCTTAAAGGCATTTCTGCGGGTTGATAATATCATTTTCTCCTGATGTAATTTCTACAAAGATCCAAATAGAAGTAACAGGTTATAGAAAATATGCAATAAGCCAGTATAAATCATATTTAACTTAATTTCAATAATTAGATTCTGGTAAAATTCGACCAAGGCTACTCTAAAATCTGTTTGTAAAAATTCCTTTGAACTATAAGCTATATTATCTGTATTAATAACTCTATTAATGCTGCCATATCTGTCCCTACCCCACCAAATTTAGTCTAAATTAATGTAAATGGCAATGGAAAGCCACTGAGAAGTTTCAGGTAGGACAGACTCATAATCAAATCTGCATTTAACAAAGCTCAAATGTGCTGAAATGCTCTGTAGCTGCTTGTACCTTGCTTTTAAATTTTTGCTTTTCTTTAAACTTTCAGTCACTCTAAATTCCAACTACATATATAGACATTTTTATTTTTTTCTCAGCCTATATATATCAAATAATCAACTTAAAATACAAATCCTATAAACCACAAATATATTAATTTGATCAAGAAAAAATATGAATCTTGGTAAACATTTACCTTTTTCTTTTCTTCACCTGATGATTTTAAAGCTGCCAGATCATTATATATCTCCAGATCAGCTGTCATTTGCTTAGTTTTGCTTTTTAGAGAATGTTGTTCTTCAGTCATCTTACTTTCTAGAAGCTCCATTTTCTGCAGATCCAACTGCAGACGCTGACTGTCTAAAACAAAAGAATTTAAGGTGATAATAAAAATTTTATTCCTTTCACATAAGGAAATGTAATGCAACTATTAAAAATCATGTTTTCTAAGAGTATCTATAAATGTATGTTCACTGTAACCAGCGAGAATATAAATTACAAAAAAAAAACCTCATCCCCTCAGTAACCAATTTCAGGTAACCAATATATTAGGGAATCAAGTTAACCTGATGTACATTAGCCACAACTGTCTCCATGCTAACAAACATATAAGTTTTTTTCTTGCTTAGTAATATAGTCTACATTATAAGAAAAAGACTCTTTTTTTTTTTTTTTTTTTTAAGGTAGAGTCTCGCTCTGTCGCCAGGCTGGAGGGCAGTGGCGCAATTTCAGCTCACTGCAACCTCTGCCTTCCTGGCTCAGGCTATTCTCCTGCCTCAGCCTCCCAAGTAGCTGGGACTACAGGTTCATGCCAGCACATCCGGCTAATTTTTACATTTTTAGTAGAAATAAGGTTTCACCATGTTGGCCAGCATGGTCTCGATCTCCTGATCTTGTAATCCACCCGCCTTGGCCTCCCAAAGTGCTGGGATTTCAGGCGTGAGTCACCGCGCCTGGCCAAGACCCTTTTTTTTTTTTTTGGAGACAAGAGTCTTGCTTTGTCACCAGGCACCAGGCTGGAGTGCAGTGGTGCGATCTCAGCTCACTGCAACCTCCGCCTCCCGGGTTCAAGCAATTCTCCAGCCTCAGCCTCCCGAGTAGCTGGGACTACAGGCGCACACCACCACGCCCAGCTAATTTTTGTATTTTTAGTAGAGACAGGGTTTCACCATGTTGGCCAGGATGATCTCGATCTCTTGACCTCATGATTGGCCGCCTTCGCCTCCCAAAGTGCTGGGATTACAGCAATGAGCCACGCACCCGGCAAGATCCATTATTTTTAATACAAGCATGATACAGATGGTTATGCAGGGAAAAAACAAGTTATAAATTTTATATATATATATATATTTGAGCACAATTTTTTAAGTGCACATAGAATCAGTTCTTACTGTCTGTGGTAGTTATGTCCTATAAAGTTATCGTGAACAACATGTTAGCAAATATTGACCTGCTCCTAAGGGAAATACAGGGTTAAGTTCCTGTGAGCCTTTAGTCACATTTTAGCCAATTAACCAATACATAATCTTGATTTATGTGTGTTTCTATTTAAAGACATTTTATTTAATATAGGTTGCAGATTCACTAACATTGAACTCAACAGCCAACAGCACTGTAACTTATGCCTGAATTAAATTTATCTCTCACACGTTTTCTCCATAAGGCACATTACAGCCTTCTTGTGCTTCGGAACACTTAGCCCATCAGCACTTTGTTTGAGGCCATTTTAAACAGCATGATCACCAACAAAGAGCACAAAAATGCAAAAACACAAAGCACTAAATATACTGCAAAAAGGAAAACTGCTTATAGTCTGAGAACTGACACAAGAAGGCAGAGTGTTGCCTTCTTCTACTTCCCTTGGCAATGTCCATGTCAGGCTGTTGAAATTTTTCAGGAGTCTGCGAGTCTGGGTATATCCACAAATGACCATGAAAATGTTGCAAGTATTAAACTGGGGGTTACAAAGTAACTTCAGTGGGAAGACAAATTCACAAATAAACGATGAATAATGAGGCTAGCTATGTGTGCCTCATTCTTTCATTCAACAATACCAAGCATCTACTATGTACCAGGTGCTGAGGATATAACAGAAATCAACAGAGACATCGTTTTCACTCAGGGAGCTATATTTTAGAGGTAGAAGCAGGTAATTATATAAGTGTTTACAATAAACTGGATAAATGTGAAAATAGTAATAGAGGATGCCATAAAAGCATGTAGCAGGAATCAAGAGAGCTCTCTAAAGACATGCCTTTCAACGAAAGGCTTAAGGTTTATGAATACCACACAAAGAGGAAGGTGAAAATGTTTCAGCAAAAAAAAATCAGCATGCGCAGTCTAGAGGTAAGAAAGCATAGTACCTTTGAGCCAGTAACAAGTTCAGCATACTGAATAGTAAATGAATATGAATAAATTTGAAGAGTAAAAAACAATGCTTCAAATGTCATTGGTTTAAGAGGCTGTTATCTAACCAAAATTTTTAAAGTTAGTATAATTAAGCCAGTATTTCTTGAATGTTTCCTTTTATCTCTTTAAGTTTTAAAAGTCAACCATAGCAACATACATTATTTAAAGATATATATGTACACATAAATATAAGTATGTATATAGCAAGACCTAAATGTTGTTGCAAAGAGTTTTGTTTTGTTGGATTCTTATCTCTACCAAGGATAGAAATAGTTATGAGAATCAAAGAGCTGAACAAGTGACTAAGGCTTATGCTATTATAATGCTCTAAATAGGAACTGTTTTGAGCCTGTAGATATTTTGACTATTTGGAGTAAGCAGTGATATAAATCTAATTTGCAAGTTTAATTTGAATATATACTAGGGAAATACATGTAAGAACCATACAAGTTGATTTTTCCTGAGAAAAGGAGAAAATGGTTGGTATCGGGGTATCGGGTAAAGTTTATCTTCCTTTAACAACAGGTCCCCAGTGAAAAGCTAAATGCTACTCCAAGGAAGAGACAGGAAGAGGATGCAGTCTAGTTCCTTCAGATATGCTGTGAAGTTGCAAAGTTTACCAAGCAGTGTGTACATAGTAGCAAAATCTCAGAAGGAACCACTTTGACCTGGGGAAGCGTTTCTAAGATAGTCTGTCATCAGCACATTTGTTTACTCTCTGGAGTTTCCTTTCCAAAAATATAAATAAAAACTATTGCTGATAAATTCCTTGCCTCTTTACCCATGCAGTACACCAGTGTTTCTCAACCTTTTTCATATATTATCGACTCCCTAAGAACTCGGTTATAGACTTTTTATCCCCCAATCACCCCCCTCCCCTGAAATTTTCACGTCACCAATCTGTGTGTAGTTATTTAGGTACATCCATCTTTGGAGGTCTATTATAATATCTAAGTTTTCTTCACTCTTCCCCCAGGAAGCGATTGCTCCATTAAAAGAAAAAAAAATAGAGTACACTAAATCCATTATCTCTAAAAGGCAAACGAAAATATTATAACCCTCTTATGATGCTTTCATGATACAAAAAATTTCTTGAGGTAAGGGATAGTGTTAGTGAAATAAAGGAAGAATAAATTATATGGTTGGTTTAAGTTAACATGAAAATAATATAGTAAATGAAATTAATTGTAAGGGTCAAAGAATCTAACCCTTACTAAGAAAAATTTCCAGCAAAATACTTATCATAGTACTAAATTGGATTTTTATCTCCAATGAAGCCAGTTCTCATTTTTTTTCAAACTGTACATCTCTAGAGAAAACATAATGACTAATTGTTAAAAAGAAGTCATAATGACTAGTTGTTTTAAACACAAAGAGAAAACATAATGACTAGTTGTTATAAACACAAAGTATGGAATAAATACAAAGTCTTGATTATTGAATTTGTTTCCTGGTATTGATTTTTGCCTTTTAAAAAATGTACATTTCTTGACAGCTGTTACAGAAAGATAGGTTAAAGGGGGAAAAGCTTGTTGAATTTACATTGACTTTAGAAAAATGAAAAACTTAAGCATAGTTGTCTAAAATAGAAAACAGGTTTCTAGATGAAATAATAAAACCATAAAATTATTTAGTTTATAGAAAATAGAAAATATTTTAAAACATTCATATATGTCCAAAAGAATTGCAAATAGGATTGTGAAGAAATACTTACACACCCATGTTCACTGCAGCATTATTCACAATAGCCAAAAGGTGAAAGCAATTTAAATGTCTATAGATAGATTTAAAAATATGATATATATATAAAATAGAATGTTATTCGACCTTAAAAAAGAAAATCCTTCTTTGCTACAACATGGATGAACCTTGAGGACTTTATGCTAAGTGAACTAAGCCAGTCCCATAATGACAAATACTGTGTAACTTCATTTATATGAAGTAATTTAAAGTAGTCAAGAGTCATAGAAACAGAAGTAGAATGGTGGTGTCCAGCGGTCAGGAAATAGGGAAATATGGAGTAGTTGTTCAGGAGGTATAGTGTTTTAGTTCTGCAAGATGAAAAAGTTCTAGAGATTTGTTGTATAACAATGTACATACAGTTAACACTACCATACTGTACACTTCAAAATGGTTAAGATGATAAATTTTGTTACGTTTTTTACCACAATAAAAATATACTAACAGTCAAACCAACAGTAGATATGTATCAAGAATGTAATTCCTCCAGTTGCTTGGCATATAGACATAAAACTAAGGCAAACAAACTCTCAACAAATCTGGATGTAAAATAGGCTTAAATGTATGAAATAACAGCAATTGTATACCTACATCACCACTATTAATGCGATTAATAGCATTCAGTATGCGTATATAGGTCCATAATCCCTTTTCTAAAAGTCTTGGGCAGTTGTATTTCAGAATGCAGAATTCTTTGGATTTTAGAAAAGTAATATAGCACATATACTAACGATTACATAACGCCCACAGCAGAGTCTGAGGGAATACCTTGTCATCAAGTACACAAAAACTTCTGCAGCAAAAACCATAAATAGTCACACTAGGTAGGATAACTAAAAACTATAAATAGCCTCATGTCAGTTCAGGTCAGGTTAGGTTTTGCTGCCAGTATCTTTTTAGCTTTTGGCAATTCTGATAAAAGTATTATGGATCCATTCTTCCACTTCAAAGACCTTTCTTCAACATTCTTAACAAATAGTAATTAGGTCTTCATTTCTCATTATCTCACTAACTATAGCAATTCCAGGTAGACAAAAACATAGCTAATTCAAAGCTGCCACACACTAGCATAAAGAACACCCATAGTTAGAAGCTATTAGCTCATAAACCAAAGATTCCATACAAATTTTAACATGACTTTATCCTAGGCTCTTTAAACTCAACTTTGTATATCTGCATCTAAGCTCCACCTGTACCATCCCAGTGGCAGCCAGCCATTAGCCACATGTGATTTTTGAGCACTTTTAAGTATGTCTAGCCCAGGTCAGGTGCAGTTGCTTATGCCTGTAATACCAACACTTTGGGAGGCCGAAGTGGGTGGATGGCTTGAGCCCAGGAGTTTGAGACCAGAATGGGAAATATGGTGAAACCTGATCTCTAGTAAAAACACAAAATATTAGCTAGGTATGGTGGTGTGTGCCTGTAGTCTCAGCTAGTTGGAGGCTGAGGTGAGAGAATCACCTGAGCCCAGGAAGTGAAGGTTGCAGTGAGCTGTGATCATGCCACTGCACTTCAGCCTGGGCAATGAGAGTAAGACCTTATAAATAAATAAATAAGGCTAGTCCTAATTGAAATGCAGTGAAGATAAAATACCTCTTTGATCATTTTTATGTAGTCTACATGTTAAAATAATATCTTGGATATAACAGTTTAAATAAAATATATTAGTAAAATTAATCTGTCTCTTTTTACTTTTTCAACATGGCTACCAGAAAATTTTAATTATATATATTATATATATATATATATATATATATATATATATATTGCCATTATAGTTCTCTTGGACAGTGCTGCTCTAGTTGCACACTAGGGAGCATGGCTGAAACTAATTAGAATTAAACATCATCTCTTGTTAACTATCCAAGACTGGGCTGGATATGTGCCCTATGTACTTCCGTTGCTCCTTATGCTTACTTCTATCATAGCATTATTTCATTGTATCATAACTGTCACTCCACCAGGTTGAAAGTTTCTTGAGGGAAACAGATTAGATTTTTTTTTAGTCTCTTGTACTGATAAAGATTCAATCCTGGACTAAACTAGCTAGGCTCCTCTGAGCTCTCTTTTCAACTAGGCCTCAACCTCCTTTGCCTATAAATGTTGCAGACTGTCAGCACAAATGATTCCATGTACCACCTTCCACCCACATTAAAAGATTTAAACAAACAGTTTCTAACAGCTCAAGTCTGCAACCCTAGGATGACCCTGCTTAAAGTGCCTGCCAGAGAAAGCTCAAGGCTGCCAAAAAATTGTACAATAGCCCATATCAGTCAACAGGCCCCTGACTACCCTTTCTTAGAGCATCCAGTTGTGAATCTTTCCTCTGTCCCTTTAAGATGTATATCTGTATTAGTCTATTTGCATTGCTATAAAGGAATACCTGAGACTAGGTAATTTATTTTTTAAAAAGACGTTTATTTGGCTCATGGTTCTACAGGCTGTACATGGAGCATGGTGCCAGCAACTGCTTCTGGTGAGGGCCTCAGGAAGTTTACAATCATGGCAGAAGGCAAAGAGGAGCCTGTGTGTCAAAAGGCAAGAGAGAGAGGGAGGAGGTGCCAGGCTCCTCTCACATGAACTCAGAGTGAGAACATACTTATCGCAAGGATGACACTGATCCATTCATGAGACATCCATCCCCATGACGCGAACATCTCCCACTAGGCCCACCTCCAACACTGGAGGTCACATTTCAACATAAGATTTCGAGGGGACAGAAAATCCAAACCATATCTTTATGCATCTCCCACAACTCAGGAGTATTTTTCTCAAGGACCTAAAAGCCATTCCATCAAAATGTAATCATCGGGAAAGTCAGGACCTCTCTGTCTACTAGTCTGTGTATATAAGCACAGCATCTTTTTTTTTTTGAGACGGAGTCTCGCTCTGTCACCCAGGCTGGGTGCAGTGGTGTGATATCTAGGCTCACTGCAACCTCCGCAGCCTAGATTCAAGTGATTCTTCTGTCTCAGCCTCTTCAGTAGCTAGGACTACAGGCGCCTGCCAACACGCCCAGCTAATTTTCGTATTTTTAGTAGAGATGAGGTTTCACCATGTTGGCCAGGCTGGTCTCAAATTCCTAACCTTGTGATCCACCCATCTAGGCCTCCCAAAGTGCTGGGATTACAGGCATGAGCCACTGTGCTCAGCCTCAGCTTTGTTTATCTTTAACAATACCCAGAATATAGCACAGGCATGAAACAAGTATTCAATAAATGCTGTTAAATCAATGACAATATACAATATAATTCTAGCGGTAACGCCGGTTGCCTCGCCGCCGGGAGCTCGGACGCGCCCATTCCTCCCTGAAGCAAACTCCGCACCCGACACCTAGCCCGCCGCTGGAAACCCCTGCCCAAAAATTTTCGAAAAGCCCCGACAAACCTTGCCCAATAGTACTTTCTTGCCCCATAGCACTTTCTTGCCCGATAAGCACTTTGCCCCGTCAAGGTCATTTTTCCCCAAGGTGGCCCGCTCACCAAAAATCCTGCCTGCCCACTAGTAGTAGCCTGCCTCGTCCACATCCTGTGTTCCAATATCCAGTCAAGTGCCTTATGCTTTGTCTCCTCAGTTCCCAATCAAATGCCTTCACTCCCTATAAAACCGCTTGCCCTAAAAAGTTAGGCGCGACTTCTCTGGCCCCCTCCCGGACCATAGAACCTCGCCTGGTACCTAAATAAATTGTTTTTTCCATTTTCTTATACTGGTTTCAGTTTCCTCATTTTAAACTCGGCAATAACCCTTACACTAGGCAGCTGGTGAAAAAAGCCACACAAAATTCTGAGGCAATCTGCAATCATAAATTATAGCCTCAGTCAACAAGGCTTTAAAAAAAATCAAAGAGAATAACATTGATATATTTTTTTAAAAAAAGAATAAAATTTAGGTTGTTTTCTCACCTAAAGTCAAATTCTGAGCTGTACTTTGTGATTTCTGCACTTCAGTAGATTTAAAATTGAGGTCATCCTGCATCATCTTCAGTTCTTGATTGGTGATAAAGGATATCTGTTTCATACGATTTATATTCTGCATTTACAGAGAAATAAAAATAGAAAAAAAATCCATTGATTTCCCTCTCAATAAAACCCTTGGAAAACACTGTCAAAAGATGAGATGTTCTGTTTGTTTTTTGAGACAGAGTTTTGCTCGTCACCCAGGCTGGAGTGCAATGGTTCCATCTCGGCTCACTGCAACCTCCCCCTCCCGGGTTCATGCGATTCTCCTGCCTCAGCCTCCTGAGTAGCTGGGATTACAGGAGCCTGCAACGATGCCCAGCTAATTTTGTATTTTTAGTAGAGATGGGGTTTCCTCCATGTTGGTCAGGCTTCTCTCAAACTCCCGACCTCAGGTGATCCACCCACCTTGGCCTCCTAAAGTGCTGGGATTACAGGGGTGAGCCACCCTGCCTGGCCAAGGATAATATGTTCTGATTAGGTAATTTGTTTTTGAAATACACTATTCAACTTACATGTTTTATACAAAATGAGATTCAAAATTGGGTTTTCTCAATAAAGACCATAAATTCATAATTGTGTTTTTTTTTTCCATTTCCTTTATTTCACTGTAGAAAAAAATTCAACTACACTATTTTAGGAACTGGTTGGAGTCTTTTATTTATTTATTTATTTATTTTTGAGACAGTCTCGCTCTGTTCCCAGGCTGGAGTGCAGTGGTGCATATCCTTGTATGCATATCCTTTAGCCTGGAAAATCAACTTTTTTTTTTTTGAGACAGAGTCTCATTCTGTCACCAAGGCTGGAGTGTAGTGGTGCGATCTCGGCTCACTGCAACCTCCGCCACCCAGATTCAAGTGATTCTCCTGCCTCATCCTTCCCAGTAGCTGGGACAACAGGCACGCGCCACACAGCCAGCTAATTTGTGTATTTTAGTAGAGACAAGGTTTCACCATGTTGACCAGCATGATCTCGATCTCTTGACTTCGTGATCCGCCTGCCTAAGCCTCCCAAAGTGCTGAGATTATAGGCGTGAGCCACCGCACCTGGCCTGGAGTCTTAAAACACTAAGAATATTGAAAAGGGACCGTGCATTTTTCCTTCCGTGGTACTATACATAGTGGATGCCCAATAAACCTTTTTTGATAATTTGAGATACCCATTATGTATACATACAAGAAAAGAATCCTTTTTATTTACAATAAAATTTACAGTATAAAAATATATTAACATGTTCTAACATGTCTAGGCTTTGAAATTATCTGTGCAAATGTTACTTTCAAAAGTTCAGATAGATTAACAATGGAAGAAGATCATAATAATTAGTCTGAATTAGTGCTTCATTTACTGCTGAATATTGATATTATACATGTCATCCTTTTTATCTATTGCCCTAATTAGCTGACATTTTGCTAGAGTGATAAAAAATTAATAGCTGAAATAAACAGTAACAAGTGAGGGAATTTAAAGGAAGCAATTAAAGAAGAAGACGTAATAGTGGGTCACTCTATTTTTTGAGTTGCATTTGGACAGTTAATCACAGCAAAAACAAAGCGGACACGAAGACAGGCACATGGCACTTACTCGACTGCAGTGCTCCAAGAGCGCAACAATGCTGGCTTCTATCTGTGCCTTTCGCTCCAGTTCCTGATTCTTTGTTTCCTCAAAAGTCTCAATAAAAGCTGACAATTGGAAAACATAAGAGAGGTTATTATTGATAAGAGTTAACACCATAGAAACTCTGATTTGTAGGTCTTAAGAGTGCTATTTAGAAATTTTAAGCTGCAACTCTTTAATTTGTTATTAACCCAAAGGTAGTTATTCAATAAGAACTTCACATACTTTCAAAGTGCCTAACTTCTGTGACCTTGATATAAGTAAATCACGAAGTTATAAATATACAGTCAAAAGAAATAGCTGATAAAATGACAATCAGAAGAAATCTGCTTTTATAAGGATCTCCTTTAATACATCAATAATTATTAACACTCTGGCTACTAACTTTATTTCTAAAATTTCCATTGCTGAATACTTATTTTATCTGAAAATGAGTATTTTATTTATAATGCTGGATTAGTTTCAATGAAATAAATTCAATAATTTATTCATATTGTAAATATTCTAGGAAATCATCTTTTTACTTGTTTAATATAGAACCAGCTCTTATTTACATTTTCAAGTATTTTCTATGTAGCATCTAAAAAACAGAAACTTTCAGTCAAAAATAATTTTATTGACAGCATGAAATAAATGTCAATAGCTTGCCTTCTATAATGGATTTCCATTATACTTTTTCCTTATACTTAGTATATTTTTAAATTGAAACAGTCTTCCAACAGAACATTATTTGAATATGGTGGTAGAGGACCACAATCAACAGTTTTTATAAAACTGAATTTTTTTTTTTTTTTTGAGGCAAAGTCTTGCTGTATCCCCCAGGCTGGAGTGCAGTGGCTGAATTTCGGCTCACTGCAACCACAGCCTCCTGAGTTCAAGCGATTCTTCTGCCTCTGCCTTCTGAGTAGCTGAGACTATAGGCACATGCCACCACATCCGGCTAACTTTTGTATTTTTAGTAGAGACGGGGTTTCACCGGGTTAGCCAAGATGGTCTTGATTTTCTGACCTTGTGGTCCACCCGTCTTAGCCTCCCAAATAAAATTGAATTTTCTTTAATGTCCTGCTTCAGCATTCATACAGGTCTTATGTGTGAATATCCTGCTTTCATAACCTGCTGATCATACATTAAGCAGCCATATGAGATTTTTATATATACAAAGGCATAAATGAACATTGTTTTTCAGGGGTTATTTTTTTAAGGAAAACAAACCATAATACATAGAAAGAAATCTGAGATACATGACCTTCTATTTTCAGATTCTGTAGTATAGGAATTCTTTCAATTCATTCAGTAAACTTTCATCAAATGAACATTTATTGACACCTAAGTGCCAGACATCAAAGCAGGTACTATCTAGTAATTTCCAATACTGTGGTCTCATGACACATTGTTCCTTGATTTTACACCTTTCTTCCTTTACCAAAAGATTAAAAAAATTTTGGGGGGGATAATTTTTGGTATTTGCTGACATGTTAAAGAAATCTTGGTAAACAGTGAAATAAGAGCTGACAATTACTATTTTATATATAGCACTTTGCTAGAATTCAGATTCTAGCAAAATTATAAAAGGAGACCAGTAATAGATAATACATGCCAATTTTTTAAAAAAGTATAAATATATAACATAAGTTTAAGTAAAAATATAAAGTCAGGCTGAGTCACTTTTTTAAGTGAATCAAAAACTGTAACAAAAGGCGACTAAAATTACAGCTGATAATAGAACAAAGTGACAATACCTGACATGAGGGCTAATAAATGAGATAAGCATTATTGAAAGCTAAACATAAAAGTCAAAGATACTAAAGGTGAATATCGTGAACCATGTAAAAGAGAACATTCAATCAATAAATGGTCTATAGCATCAGTCCCTAACCATTTGGCACCAGGGACCATGGAAGACAATTTTTCTATGGAACAGAGCCAGGGAGCAGATGCGGGTGATAGTTTTGGGATGAAACTGTTCCACCTCAGATCATCAGGCATTAGTTAGAGTCTCATAAGGAAAGTGCAACCTAGATCCCTTGCATGCGATAGAGTCCACACTCCTCTGAGAATCTAATGCTACTACCGATCAGCAATCTAACCGGCATGCGGCCTGGTTCCCACCGGTCTGCAGCCTGGGGGTTGGGGACCCCTGGTCTGTAGGCTTCCTCTATATAGACTTAGAAGTACTAGCTTTAGAATCTAGCTCCAGTGTATAGACACTCATCACATATCTTTTTAGAATTTTCCACCCATCTCTAAATTATGCTAGAAATTATTCTTCAAGGCAAAATGCTTTGAATGTCTATACTTCTGCATTTATTAGTCATATATTATAGCTGTCTAAAATGAGGTCTCTGATTTGGTATAAATGAACAGCAATCTGAAAATATAATATTTTTATATCTATATGAATATCACTTACTGTCCATATTTTCCTCCCTTTTTCTTAGCTCCTTGTATTTCTGGTTCATTTCACCTATAAGAGATATGAAATACAACATTAATTTCAAAAATTCCACATACAGTACTCTAAATTTAAAATATCTCTTTGGCTCTCTCTATGCCATTAGTCATTGACTACTCAATGTTTTCCATTCAGTGAAATTCTTTTTCATTGACTTAACAGAGACTTTTAAAGTAGACATATGCATGTGCCTTGAATATGTGGAAAAAAATGATTTGATTGGAAAGGACTTAAAGGCTTTTCATTCCAAACCTGGGGCTATTCAACCTACACATGAACACTATGGGTGCTGAGAAACGTAAGTTCCCAAGAAAGTCCATTCCATCTCTGAAAGATTACCAGCAAGACAGCAGAGTAATTTCACTCACGGAGTTTATACTCTAAAGATTTAACAATTAATTAAAATTAAAAGGTACTAAGTGCCATCACAGGAAAAAAAAAAGATGCTATAGGAGCACACAGCAAGGGCAACTAAGCTAGCTGAGGGTTACAGAGAAAAGTTTCCCCAAACAAGTAACATTCAAGTTGCATCATAAAGAATAGTAGGATTATCTGGTCAAAATATAGAAGCTGCAATGTCAAAGCATTAGCAGTAAAAAGTTTCAAAGTGAGGATGAATATGGTAGCATAAGGAACTGAGGTAGTGGTATGGCCAAGGCAGAGAATGAAGTGAAAAAGTGTCACAAAGATAAGGCAAATTATGAAGCACCTTATATCCATGTTAAAGAGTTTGGACTTTCTCGGCCGGACACAATGGCTCACACCTGTAATCCCAGCACTTTGGGAGGCTGAGGCAGGTGGATTACGAGGTCAGGAGTTCAAGACTAGCCTGGCCAACATGGTGAAACCCCGTCTCTACTAAAAATACAAAACTTAGTTGGGTGTGGTGGCATGAGCCTGTAATCCCAGCTACTCAGAAGGCTGAGGCAGAGAATTGCTTCAACCCGGGAGGCAGAGGTTGCTGTGAGCAGAGATCTGGCCACTGAACTCCAGTCTGGGCGACAGAATGAGACTCTGTCTCAAAAAAAAAAATGTTTGGACTGCAGCAGGAGTGGCAGGGAACAAACCTCTCCAACACCAAACTGAGGAAGAAAGTGGTTTTTTATTCGTCCAGGAGCTGCAGCAGGCAACAGCCTCATTCACCGAGCTCCCTGAGCTGCAGCTTCTCTCCCTTTTTATAGGCTTACAACGCTAAAGGGGAAACTGAGGCGGAACTGTGTTATTGTCCATTTGCTGGACATCCGACCTTACAATCTTTTGTTTTCAATGATTTGCTAATTCATATGCAGCGCGAGTGGGGATCAGCAAGGGAGGGGGCTTGCAGAGACAAGACAAAAGCAACAAGCTATTGATTGGCAGAGGTGTTTCCAGGAGGGAAAATCTGTGGAGACGTTGGGGAGTGAACCAGTGCCAGGCTCCAGCCGGCAGAGATAGCATTCATTTGCAGCTCTTTCAAGGTTAACAGATAGCAGAGATGCTGGGAACTAAAGAGGGAGTCATTTTCCCAGCTCTTTGGTATTTTATTTTTTTTTTTTTTCTTCTTCACTCTCCTTCCCATCTGGAAAGGGGGGAAGACATGAAATTGAAGGAGGCGAGGACTCCTTCTCAGGAGTCCTCTCAGGACTTTCTCCTAAGGACAATTACTAAATACTTTTAAGCAGGGAAATGAAATAATCCATTTACATTTTTGAAAAATACATCTGGTCTGAAGAATAAAAGAGAAGTAAGATTGGAGGCAATAAAACTAGTTAGAAAGTTGTCATAATAATCTGAGTGAAAGATGAAAGCTGCCTGGAGTAGAGTGGTGGTAATTAGGACAGAAGGTAGTGAATTATTATTTGTGACATTTAAGAGCCTGAGTTAATGGATTTTGGTTAAGGTTAAACAGGGAGGAATCAAGTATGATTCCCAGGCTTCTGGCTTGGGCATCTGAGAAAATGGCAGTATTATTAACCTACATAAGGAAAAAGCTGAGAAAGAGTTTACAGCAGTTTTGGACATGTTGATTTTAACAGAGATGAAAAACATGTCTAAAGGGACAAAAATCCAAGGTCCAGAAAAATGAATGAATTCTGCCATTTTAGCCTCACAAAGGGACCATTAGTAGGAGTGGATCATGACTATTTTATGACAATAGGATTTCACTGTAACGAAAACTGAGCTATGAAGGAACATGGCTGCCGCCTTCTGTAGAGAAAGCAGAGACATGAACCTCCATCTGGGCATATACTTGCTTGGTTTTAAGTGAATTATGAGAACACAAGGGTGACAGCAAAGTCAGACACCTGGATTAGCAAACAGCTTTTCTGCCTCCTGGTCTAAAAAGTTTTCTGAAATTCACTGATGACAACACTGATACTGAGAAAATCTTATGTCAACGACACTGGAACCACTCAGATAAGGCTCTAGATGCATTAGCAACTTTACTGAACTACTAATCAGTTCAAATTATCAATGATGGTCTCAAAACACACTAATGCACCATGATTAACTGTGAAGAGGAAGCAAGAGGTAATCTGTCATTAATTAAACTGTGTGTGTGTGTGTGTGTGTGTGTGTGTGTGTGTTTATACACATTGTAAAAATATACTACAGACAGGTTTTTAAGTGGTAAACAGAAAGAGCTGGAGTTTGTAGCACACATGATCTGAGATATCCTTACAGGAGGAAGATGCACATATAAATATTATATTGCACACATGAAGTGGCAGAAAAGCTACTAACTTCTGAACCTGCCATGACCCATGTTTCTCAGAAAGTCCTAGTTCCTTGTTCTGGCTTTAAGTTCCACTCTTGGGAGACTGGTCAGGCATTAAGGGATTAGGAGGGAGGCCTGGATCCTAGACTTTACAAGGATGTAACTACCATCTTATCTTTCTTCTTTTAATCTTAAGAGAATTCCTACACATGACGTTGCCAGTTTCTCATTTTGCTTTTAGACCCCAAAACAATGTAATGAGGCTTTTCCTTCTACTATTCTAATAAAATTGTTCTCAGTAAGATTATATGACTCCTTAATGATCAAACCTAAAGGGCAGTTTTCAGTTATCTTACTCTGCAATATTTGACACTATTGATATAACCTTTCAAATTTCTCTGATTTCCTTTATGTTTTGTTTTTGCTTTTTGGGGGGATGGGGTGGCGGAGCTTCTCTGGCTTTTTTTGCTCTCAGATCATTATTTTTCTGTCTTTTCTTCATGGGTCTGCTTTCTTCTTCATTTAAATTCTGAGTTCTATTCTTAATGAACTTCTAATGCTTTATTATATGCATGGTGATTGCATACATTCTTGTGGTTTAAGAACTCTCAAATTTAATCTGTTCTCTGATTTTTAGATTCTTTCATCTAAATGCTTACCATATATATTCATTTGGAAACACTTTCAGTACATCCTAAAACTCAGTATATTCATAATTAAACTCACACTTTCCCTTTTTTATTCCCTATTATATTTGGCTGTCCTCACCGTCCATTCATCTTCAAGTCAGAAACCTGAAAGGAGACTCCACCCTCCTTCCCTCCTCAAATTCATCCTCCTAGTTGCCAACAGATTGAGCTGGAAGACATATCTAGTTAACATTCACAGTTGCACAGCTGGCCAGCTGGATTAGATGGGACAGAGCTCCCACATAGCTCAGCAGATACCCAAGCTTCATAAAACTTCTTCCAATGTCACTGTTGTTAAGAAGGAGAGTGGTCAGAGCATTAGTGAACTTCTCTATTTGTGGTTTCTCAGTGAAGGATTAACATCCGAGTTGCCCATAAAGGCCATGTAGATGTAGGCAGTCCTAAGGTAGGGTAAAACATAATGGTTGTTACCAAATCTGTCCTTAGATTCAGTATTACAGTACAGGACAAGGTTGTAGATGGAAGGAAGCAAAATCGGTGTATCACAATGAAATTGCAAGCAGGTAAGCAGAAGGGTCTAATGTAGTAGAATCAACAATGAGGAGACCAAGGGAGAGGGAAAGGGACACAATGGTATAAAAAAGGTAATTCTGGAGATACCCTTGAATTCGGAGCATTTGATGTGAGTATAGTTCTATACTAATTTATTTATTTCATATAAATTTACTGATTATTTACTATGTGCCAGATACTGTAACAGGTGTTGGGATATCAAACTGAGTAAGATAGTTTCCACCCTATTCTCAAAGGGCTTACATTTCATTAGGTATACAAAAACAAAACAAAAATTTATAATGCAACGTAAGTGCTCGAACAGGTATGTATGACATGCTGTGGTAGCCAGATGCGTGAAAATAGTTCAGGAGGATTTTACACAGGAATTCTCATACCGGCAAGGTACTTTATCAGGTAACATGGGAATTTAAATAAATAAGAGTAAAATATTTTCCTTTAAAGAATTTGTACTGTAATAAGACAAGTACACAAAAATGTATACTATAAATTCAGGCTTTTTCCTCCCCTCAAGTAGGAAAGAAGAAAAAAGAAATGAGTATGGGCTCTTACAAAAAGACTGGGACACCATTGCTTTTTGATAGTCTCTGCTATAGCCAGCAGTGGAGTAAGGAAGATAGGCTCTTCGTCCACTGCCGATAGGCTGAGCACCACCACAACTACCTCTGTTCTCACTGCAGGGAATTTCGCCCAACACTTTTACTTCTCTGGTGTCAAATGATGTTCTCCTGACTCAGGCTTTATAGGCTTTTATACTCTGAGAAGTAGTTCTGCCCCTACAGAAGGTCTGCTTAACATTTCCAAAATAGGCAGCTATTCCAATCTTCTCTCCCTATCAATATACAACAAGGCATGTACTAGTGACTCCCCTGGCCTCAAGGCTCCCAACTCAGCAAAGCCTACTGATTTTGGAGTTGAAAGGTCAACGACAAACAAAATCAGGGAAATGGGGCAAGACTTTTACACATGCAGATTGTTTCTTAGCACTTGGGGTACTTGTGAAGCAGGCAGTCTCCCAGTCCTTCCTTCCCTCCCTTCCTTCCTTCCTCCCTCCCATTTTTTTTTTTTTTTTTTTTTTTGAGACAGGGTCTCACTCTGTCACCCAGGCTAGAGTGCAATGGTTCGATATTGGCTCGCTGTAAGCTCCACCTCCCAGGTTCAAGCGATTCTCCCATGTTAGCCTCCCAGGTAGCTGGGACTACAGGCATGTGCCACCACGCCGGGCTAATTTTTCTGTTTTTAGTAGAGATGGGGTTTTACCATGTTGGCCAAACTGGTCTCAAACTTCTGACCTCAAGTGATCCACCCCACCTCAGCCTCCCAGAGTGCTGGGATTACAGGCATGAGCCACCGCATCTGGCCTCAGTACCTCCTATGTTTCATTATGTGTCATGGTTTCTATCTCGTCACTCTACTACCAATGAGCTCTAGTTTTTCTCTATCCCTTTCAGCATATTATGCCAAGAAACTTAGGATTCCAAGAAGACCATCACTCCCCATAGTCTATATAACCATTTTTTGTTATGCAATCTAGAATTTCAGCTGTTTTCAAGCCTGTATCACAATAATTCATATTGAGTTGTTATAAAACCCCTTCTAACATTTTCACATATTTTAGTAGCCAGAACACTTTCTCCTCCCTGACTCCTATTTCAATTTTAATTAGTTGTGGGGTCTATAAAATTCCATCTTTTTGTATTCAGTCTATCTCTCCCATCTACTTTTTACATACCATTATTACAGTAAGCAGCAAGTTAGTAATATGTTAAGGATGAAAACCTTTATAATGAACTACTTCCATTTCATAAATAAGTGGAAAGTAACAAAAATCTTTATAATTCTCTTAATAACATTTTCTTTTTTCTAGCTTACTTTATTATAAGAATACAGTATATAATACATATAAAATATGTGTTAATCAACTGTTTACGTTATTGGTAAGGCTTCCATCCAACAGTAGACAATTAAGTTTTTATGGAGTCAAAAGTTACACACGGATATTTGACTGTGTGGTGCACTCAGTGCCCCCATCCCAATGCTGTCTTGAAGGATCAACTATATTTTAAGTTTTGGCAGAAAAGTTTTCTTACAGCTATGCAAACAAGGTCAGATAATTCTGTTTCTAAAGCAGGAGGCACTTTAGAAATTGTAATTATAATTTTTATATATTGTATAAATTGTATAATTTTTATTAATTATCTAATTATGTAAAACAAAAGGACTATGTAGAAGTTTGTTCCAACAGAGTACTGTATGTAAAATCATATAGTACAATTGGTGGTACTTGGCGTGTACTAAACGTAAAGTCCTTAATCATTTTGTAAAGTAGCAGTATTCAAACTTTAACATGAATCAGAATCAACAGGACTTGCTGAAACACAAATTGCTGAGCCCTCTCCTTAGGGGTTCCAATTCAATAGGTCTGGGATAGAGCCCAAGAATTTGCATTACTAACGAGTTTCAGATGGTGGCGATGATCCTGGTGTAGACATAACATCACCATTTTAATGAAAGATACAAAGAATAGTTTAAACAATTTCTAGATTGAACAATAATAATTCATTCTTCTTCAGCAGATGTATGTTGAAAAACCACAGAATAGCAATGGATGGATGCCATCTGAAATCTCAGATACCAGAAGATAAACCACTTTGCAATTAAATAGATTATTTTGTACATCCTGAAGGAAATACTGATGGGAAAATACTTTCTAATGTATGCTTTGGGAAAATAACTGCAGTAAAGTTATTTAACTTTCCTTTTATAAATTAACAGCATTAATAACAGTCACTAATTAATATTTATGAGCATATTTTAAATTGACTGCTATTGTGAATGTGTTTTGTGTACATATTTACATACAAAACACATTCATCTAATCCTCACAATAACCCTTCAAGGCAGGTACTGTAATTATCTCCATTTTAAAGAAAAAAAAAACTAACATAAAGTCAGATTAAATAGCATAAATAGCATGTCCAAGATCAAACAGCACAGCCTGGATTCGAATCCAGGCATTCTAGTAACAGGACATGTGATTTTAAACAAAATGATTATGTCTTTAACATTTTTCATTTTTACCCTCCATAATTAAGGAAAAAAAGGCCCTAACCTAGGCTTTAGAACTCTGGGTATGAAGAAGTATACTATAGACAAACCAAAGTATTATATTTTGTATTTTTACTACTTTTGAATGATACATATAAATTATACAGAAAGTTACAATGAATTAATTCAGAATTTACGACAGTAATCCAATATTCCCATAGCATTCTGTGTATGTTTATTATGATGTATTTATCACATTGTAGCAACTAGTTATCTATATGTCTTACATGTTATATTAATAATCACATGATATTTGGTTTTACAATCAAATCTACATTTGGGAAAATACTTGAATCTGCAAAGTAATAATTTTTGGTAAGTTATAATGCCCAATAATCCCTCCTGCAGAGACATATGACAGTGACTGTACTTTGTTAACTATTTGTCAGTCCTACTGCATATACATTAACAGATGTTCAGAAAATCACCTCCACCTTGTGGATCAAAGCAGTACTACAAATTCAGGCCTAACAGTCAAAACTTTGGAACTGCAGTGATGTGTACATTATCTTGACTGACAAAAACTAAAAACTTACCATAGCTAGCATTGGTAAGGAACCACCTTCACATACTGCTTTTGATTGTATAACATGATACAATTTTTTCTGGGAAGAAATTTGCAAACCAGTAAAAATTATAAATAAAAATAATACTCTATTCAAAATTTCACTTCTAGAAATTTATTCTGTAGAAATAAATAGACAAGTTAATAAACATGAATGTACTGGTACAGCACTGTTCTTAGGAGTTAAAAATTAGAAACAGTGTAAATATCAATGTGGATACAATGAATCCTATGTAACAACAATCAAGGGGGTAGCTAATGGTTGTCAGAAGTGCTTAATATATACCAGGGACTTTTTCTTTTTTTTTTTTTTTGAGACAAGGTCTCACTTTTTGATCCAGGCTGAAGTGCAGTGGTGTGATTTTGGCTCACTACAGCCTTAACATCCCAGGTTCAAGTAATCCTCCTGCCTCAGCAAGTAGCTGGAACTCCAAGTAGCTGAGACTGCAAGCCAAGTGCACATCACCACGCCTGGCTAATTTTTGTATTTTTTTTTTGTAGAGATAGGTTTTCGTCCTGTTGCCCAGGCTGGTCTCGAGCTTCCGAGCTCAAGCAATCTACCCACCTAGGCCTCCCAAAGTGCTAGGACTATAGCGTGAGCCACCACAACTGGACCAGGCACCATTCTTAAGCCTGACTTGAGAGCCCTAACATTGACCACTATGCTATACCACTTCTCAGAATAGAGTATACATCTTCATAGAGAAGAATGTATATTACATAGCTAAATGAAAAGACTCAAGTTCAGAAGAATTGTATATTAGTATTAGTCCATTTAAAAATATGTTTGTAAATGTATTTTAAAAAGTCTAGGACGGGCGCGGTGGCTCACGCCTGTAATCCCAGCACTTTGGGAGGCCGAGGCGGGTGGATCACGAGGTCAAGAGATCAAGACCACCCTGGTCAACATGGTGAAACCCCATCTCTACTAAAGATACAAAAATTAGCTGGGCATGGTGGCACATGCCTGTAGTCCCAGCTACTCGGGAGGCTGAGGCAGGAGAATTGCTTGAACCCAGGAGGTGGAGGTTGCGGTGAGCCGAGATCGCGCCATTGCACTCCAGCCTGGGTAACGAGTGAAACTCTGTCTCAAAAAAAAAAAAAAAGTCTAAAAGCCTAAACATCAAACTGTAAACCATGCTTAAACTCTGAAGACTTAGATGAGGAGAAAGGAAATGACTTTTTACTTTATATACTTTTTGACTGCTTGCATTTTTCATGTTAAATACATGCCAGATTCATATCTAAAATTACAGTTAAAAATAAGTTAATCTGAATCTTTAAAATAATTTTAAGGACTTTTTTAAAAAAGCTTAAGGAGTTTTTTTTACAGGCTGGAAAGGATGACCTCCTATCTGCTAAGGCTAATTGCCCAGTTAATGAAAGCACATGAGGATGGTCATTCAAGGCAAAACACACACACACATGTTTTTTAAAAATCAGTAAAATGAGGTACCCTACAGGTGCTTAAACACTCAGGAATTCTAGGTAAGTAAGGTTTATGATTGTCATTTCTTGGTAGGGATGGCAGGGTGAACATGCACATCTAATTGTGATCCTCCCCCAAACCCCATTAAAACTATAGCAAAAAGAATTTTTAAAGGTGTAACTGCCCAGCATATAGAAATAGGAGACAATAGCAATAAAATTTTGGAAGCTGAGGCCAGGCACGATGGCTCAGGCCTGTAATTCTGGCACTTTGGGAGGCCAAAGTGGGCAGATCATGAGGTCAAGAGATCGAGACCATCCTGGCCAACATAGTGAAACACCGTCTCTACTAAAAATACAAAATTTAGCTGGGCGTGGTGGCACGTGCCTGTAGTCCCAGCTGCTCAGGAGGCTGAAACAGAAGAATTGCATGAATTCAGGAGACAGAAGTTGCACTGAGACAAGATCAAGCCAAACTCCAGCCTGGTGACAGATCAAGACTCCATCTCAAAAAAAAAAAAAGTTGGAAGCTGAAAGCAGACGGACAACTGGTAACTGACTTAGCAGACTTGAGAAAGTCTAAATCTAAGCCAGCATTGGGTAAAGCTTAGAACTACCCTGATTTCAAAAGACTCAGTATTTTTGCATAGAAGACTGATCACTTTTTTGTGCTTCGTGAAAGACTTTGAGATGTCTTATAATAGTAATGCTGTTCTTTATAGAGTTTACTTAATGTAAGGGAATACATTAATAAAGAGTAAAATGCCAGGCATAATGGCTCACACTTGTAATCCCAACACTTCGGGAGGCCGAGGCAGAAGGACTGCTAGAGCCAAGCACGTTGAGATCAGCCTGGGCAACAAAGCAAAACCCTGTCACTACAAAAAAGTTTTTAACAATTAGCTGGGCATGGTGGCATGCGCCTGCAGTCCTAGCTACTCAGGAGTTTATTTTATTTCATTTTATTTTACTTTATTTAGCTAAGGTGAGAGGATCACGTGAACCCTGGAGTTTGAGGCTGCAGTGGGCTATACTGTACTCCAGCCTGGGTAACAGAAAGACCCTACCTCATTAAAAAAAAAAAAAAAAAAAAAACGAATTCAGTAGGGGCCTGATTTGACCTAAGTGGACTAAGAAACTATTTACTTTGAAGAACTTTAATATAAGACATAAACTCTCAAGTATTAATTTATAGTAAGAATAAAAGACTTTATTAATCAACAGAATCCTTAATAAAAACAATCTGGCCACAGTAACATGGGCCTGAGTCCCAGTTACTTGAAAGGCTGAGGCAGGAGGACTGCTTGAGCCCAGGAGTTCAAGGCCACAGTGAGCTATGATCATTCCTATAAATTGTCACTGCACTCTCGCCTGGCCAACACAGCAAAATTCATCTGTATTTAAAAAAGAAAAGTTACTTGGCTGTATGTTAGAAGTAAGCCTTGAAGACGAAAAGATCGTTATTAAAAATAGTATCATTTGTTGAGTGAAAATGTAAGCTACTATTGTCCACTTGGTGTGTTCTGCTTTACTCAGAGCAACAATACTTCTATTACTTTCCCTTGCTTGTCCAAAAGCAACATTTTAAAAAGCAATGTTTAAGCAAATATGCAATTGTTGGCACTTCAACTGAGAAAGGAAAAATCAGGATGGGTTCAGGCATTTTGGAAAGTAGCATGGCATCTGCCAGTAACACTCCACTTTACTAATGATGCAGAGTTTGTAGCCAAATACTGACCATATGACTTTCACTAGAGCTATTTCTCATTGTTTCTCGTTAGCACACACATACATAAATTCCTTCCCTACTAAAATATAGAACAATGTACACCTTTTTTTTAGATGAAGTCTTTCTCTGTTGCCCAGGCTGGAGTACAGTGGCACGATTTCCGCTCATTGAAATCTCCACCTCCTGGGTTCAAGTGATTCTCCTGCCTCAGCCTCCCGAGGAGCTGGGATTACAAGCATGCACCGCTAAGCCCCGCTAATTTTTTGTATTTTCAGTAGAGACAGGGTTTTGCCATGTTGGTCAGGGTGGTCTTGAACTCCTGACCTCAGGTGATCCACCCCCCCCCGGCCTCCCAAAGTGTTGAGATTACAGGCATGAGCCACTGCACCTGGCCGAACAGTGTACACATTTAAACCCAAATGAATTTGGAACCATTATAACAAAATTACCTGGTCCATCAATAAAGAAAACCTATATAAGTGCTGCCTAGCAGATAATTAATATCACAGAATCAAATCTCCTAGCAGTTAAAAAAAGATAACATCTAATTACAACAAAAATTTTCTGTTATGAGATTATTTTTAAAAATCACTTACAAGACCAAGGAATGACTTGACAGCAAAGAAGCCCTTCTAGAATTGGTCAAAAGTCTAAATGTGAGCTCAAGTGTGTTATCAGTCAAATGTCTAAGTATTTTCTCTGCTTTAATTTAGATTGCCAGAGTAAAAAAGTCTAAAAGGCTAAATATCACACTGTAAACCATAATGACCTCTGAAGACCTGGATGTGTGAGAGGAGAAAGGAGATGACTTTTTACTTTATATTAATACATTTTTATACTGCTTGAATTTTTCACATTAAAAACATACCAGATTCATATATAAAAATCACAATTTAAAACAATAAACTAATCTGAAACTTTAAAATTACTAATTTAGTGAAAATTTTTTTAAATATCAGCATCACAGGAACAATAAAGATTTTCATAGAGTAGCCAAATAACTGCTAACTGATTTTATTTAGTTAACTTTGAGACATAATTATTCAATGTAATTTTTGGCAAATTGTAACATTAAGGACTTAACAAAATGAATAAATATGATATATTTGAGAAAGTTGTACGACGACAAGGTCACCATTAATACCTAGCAGAGAACATAACTGTACCTAACTCAGTTTCTTTTTTGTTTGTTTGTTTTTTTTTTTTTTGAGACAGAATCTTGCTCTGTCACCAGGCTGGAGTGCAGTGGTACAATCTTGGCTCACTGCAACCTCTGTCTCCTGGGTTCAAACGATTCTTCTGCCTCAGCCTTCCGAGTAGCTGGCACCACAGACGCATGCTACCACGCCTGGCTAATTTTTTTGTGTTTTTAGTAGAGACGGGGTTTCACCATGTTGGCCAGGATGGTCTCAATCTCTTGACCTCGTGATCCGCCTGCCTTGGTCTCCCAAAGTGCCTAATTCAGTTTCTAAGGATGCCTTTGAATTTAGAATGAATTACATAAATATTTTAAAGTTTATGTGAAAACTGAAAAGTTGAATTACTTCCTGAAAAAAGCCAGATATGTATACACATTTATGGTTTATGTGCTTTCCTAACCAGAAACCCTACAAGGCAAAAGGTGGCTTACTTGGATTACACACAGACGCTGTTAATAGAAAAAGCCAGGTAGCATCTAAGAAATGAATAAAATGAGCCAAAGAGGAAATAAAGCCAGGGGGGCAGAACTATGTATGAACTAGAAAGACAAAGCAATCTGTTTATTATCGCTATCCTAAGGAACAGAACATCTATAATCATGAATCAAGGTGAGAAGTGGATATAAATAAGCATCCACCACTTTACTGGAAAACATAATCCAAGGTAGGAATCCTCCGGAAAGTAATAAAACCTCTGCGGTCAAGCTCTCTCTGGGGAATGATGTATACCTACATCCTAAACCTAGAGAGCCCAAAGAAGCAGCCAGAGCCTTTTTTTTTTTTTTTTGAAACGAAGTCTCGCTCTGGCGTCCAGGCTGGAGTGCAGTGGCGCCATCTCGCCTCAGGGAAACCTTCGCCTCCCGGGTTCTTGCAATTCTCCTGCCTCAGCCTCCCAAGCAGTTGGGACTACAGGCACATGCCGCCACGTCCAGCTAATTGTTTGTATCTTAGTAGAAATGGGATTTCACCGTATTGCCCAGGCTGATCTCAAACTCCTGAGCTCAGGTAATCCGCCCGCCTCAGCCTCCCCAAATGCTGGGATTACAAGCGTGAGCCACTGCACCTGGCCAAGAGCTCAATTTTTACCTTTAATTCATTCTACAATTATTTTTCTGCTAAAATGTGAATTATTTAGTTCATTTCACAAACATTTAATGAGTATATATTTTCTCATACATTGTGTTGATGAAAGAGGTTACCAAAGGGTGTAAGACACAGTCCCTGTAACTGAGGACTTAGCCAGAGAGAGAAGACAAACACATAAATAGATAACCGTAATATAATGTGGTCAATCCAGTGATATGTTTATACATAGTATGCTCTGAAAACATGGGAGAGAGTTCATTCACTTAGCATAGCCTAGAAACAAATGAGGGAAGGAAGACAAAGTTATGCCGGATAAATGGATACCTGAGCTCTATCTTAAAGGATGAGAATTTGGTCAGGTGAAACAACAGGGGAAGGAACACTAAAGACAAAGGGCTGGGATAATGGCTCACGACTGCAATCCCAGCACTTGGGAGGCTAAGGCAGGAGGTTCATATAAGCCCAAGAGTTTGAGATTTGCCTTGGCAAAATGAGAGACCCTATCTCAACAAACAATAATAATAATAATAATAAAAGCCAGGGGTGGTGGAGCTTGCCTGTAGTCCCAGCTACTCGGGAGGCTGAGGTGGGAGAATCATTTGGTTCTGGGAGGTCAAGGCTGCAGACAGCCATGACTGCATCACTGCACTCCAGCCTGGGCAACAGAGTGAGGCTCTGGAAAAAAAAAATGAAAAAAGAGAGAGAACAAAATAGTAAGAGCAAAGTGTTGGAGCATAAAACAGTTTGATATATGGCAAAGGGGGTGAGACATAGGGTACTACAAGCAGATTATTATTAGAATATAAGGACAGAGATGATGAGGGCTGGGAGAGGAGGCTGACAATACAGAGGCCAGATCACAGAGGACTAGAATGACGTGCAAAAATTCTTACACTTTATGCTGTATATCACGGAACCACTGTTAAGGACAACGACACAGAATAACATTTTATATACGTCACCCTGGCAGCATTTATGGGGGAGGAATCTGACAGGAGGCAAGACTGGAAGTGAGGAGACCAGTTAGGGAGGCTATTGCTAACTTGTTCAGGCAAGAAATAAGGAGGTCTTGAACAAGTAACTTTACAACAAGTAATCTTTTAACAAAAACCTCCTGTGCTAATGTATCAATAATATAGGATGATCACAGTGTAGCAGGACAAAAACCGAATGCATTAATATAAACATATATGTGCATATATAATATATAAATGCACATAATTACATATCACATAGATTTATATACGTTATAAATGCCACTGTTATACTGCATTATAGAGTATCTTTTCCCACATTAATAAAAAAAAACAAAGATTAGAAAATAGGAAAATAGAAGTAAAAATTAAAAGCCTTCTATTTGTCTTAGAACTAGCAATTAGGCCAGGTGCAGTGGCTCACGCCTGTAATCCCAATACTTTGGGAGGCCGAGGTGGGTGAATCACGAGGTCAAGAGATCAAGACCATCCTGGCCAACATAGTGAAACCCCGTCTCTACTAAAAATACAAATATTAGCTGGGCGTGGTGGCACGCGTCTGTAGTCCCAGCTACTCGGGAGGCTGAAGCAGGAGAATTGCTTGAACCCGGGAGGCGGAGGTTGCAGTGAGCCGAGATCGCAACACTGCACTCCAGCCTGGCGCCTGGCAACAGAGCAAGAGTCTGTCTCAAAAAAAAGAGAACTAGCAATTAATAAACTGTTACCCCGAAATGTATTATTTTAGTGGAAAAAAATTAAATGTTAGAAATTTAGATTTAGGAAAATTCTTTAGAGCGTATTCTATAAGCATCTAAAATCAAGAACAATATCAGATTTCTCAGAATAGTTTTGAATACATTAATACAGAAAATCTAGAAACTAAATCTACATAAATTAAAAGCAATGAAATGATTTAATAAAGAATATAATTAAAAAATACAAAATTTTGTTTAGGTAGGAGAAATAGATCTCTTAGGTAAGAGGATCTACTGTACAACATGGTGACTATGGTTAACAATAACATAGTTTATTCTTGAAGATTTAGTTAAGAGAGTGAATTCTGAACATTGTCACCACCAAAAATAAGTAAGTGAAGTAATGCATATGGTAATTAGCCCAATTTAGGAATTCCACAATGTATACATATTTCAAGACATCATGTTATACATAATAAACATGTTATAAAAAAGAAAATGACATGACTCTAGTCTTAACAATGTATTGTCAGCCTACCTCACGTGGTATGACATTTAGTAATCATAAATCTTAGTAAGATAGAATCATTATATTAATTTTCCAGATGAGAAAACTGAAGCTTGGGCAAGTTTATTTATCTAGTAAACTTAATGTCTGTCTGCCTTTCGATACCTTATTTAAAGATACTAGTGGCCATGTATAAATTAAACTGTGCAAGTATTTCATAAGAATATTTTAATTTTACAAATATAGCACTTCATATCAGAAATTGTAGTTGAGGCTTAGGCAATAGAACTAAAGCTTTGGGGTCAGAGAGACCTTGGTTTAAATGTAGAATTAACTCTTTACTAGCTGGAGGAATTTGACTAAATTATATACTTCTCTGAGTCTCATTACGTATAAAATTGGTTTACAAGGCTTTAAAAAGTTCTTGCAAGACTAAAAAGTGTCTAGCCAGGTAAGTAAGCAATCAGTAGTGGCTAATACTATTATTCATAAATCAAGGAAAACCATAAGACTGATATACCACCTTGAAAATTGAAGTTAATTAATTTAGGAATAGACAGCCAGATGTGCTGGCTCACACCTGTAATCCCAGCACCTTGGGAGGCGGAGGAGTGAGGACTGCTTGAGCTCAGAGGTTTGAGACTTGCCGGAGCAACATAGTGAGATTTCATCGCTACTAAAAATTCAAAGTTTAGCTGGATGTAGCGGCAGACATATGTAGTCCCAGCTCCTCAGGAAGCTGACACAGGAGGATCACTTGAACACAAGAGTCTGAAATTGCAGTGAGCTGTGACTGAGCCACTGCATTGCTATGAATGTTTCCTTAGCCATAACAAGAATACATGTACATGTGCACACTGTTTATACCATACCTAACTCATAAGAATATATAGTAAATTATTGATAATCCAAGAGCATATTAATTGGTTTGCAGTTAAACTATGATTAAAGTGCTACAGGAAATCTACTTTTCTCTCTCTTATTAGGGAGAAGCTTGTTAGGAAACTGATGCTCATCCTCCTTCTTTACAATAAGCCCCCACGCCCAAACCCCCACCAAAGTATTTCTGCATAGTCAAACTCCAAGCTCCCTAAGGTGTTCTGGTCCCTTCACTGGTTCTTCAAATTCCACTCCTGGGGAAAGCTGGGGAGGATCAGGTTAATCAGTGCTTGTTACCTCATTACAAGGCCTGGGAGGGGAATTAATTCTGTCTGTATTATTTGTAATACTTATGATTTGATTTTCATCCCCTCTAATGCTACCAGTTACTGCCATTAATACTTGACTATATTATTTATAGTAAATGATTGACTATTACTAGGAAGGAAGTATAACTTATGAGGAAGTATAACTTAGAAATCTATAAAAACTTTAAACATTTTACTTCTGTTTTTGTAAAAAACTGCTTGGCAAAACTAAATAAATTATTATACAATCATTTTGACTCATAAGTAGTCAGTTTAAATCATTGCTTTAATATTACTCATAATATGTAGTATACATTTTAGTAGCTAACATTAGTAATATTAGAGAGAATAAAATAACAAATCCCAGGTAGTTAAATGTTCTCTGAGACACCGGTAATACTATATCAAAACTGCTAAGCATCTGTTAATCAACATTATAAAAATATCAGAAGCATTACCTTGGTGTTCCTCTAAATCCATGTCAAGTTGTCTAATTTCTTCATTAAACTGATTCATCTTTTCGTTTATATCTGTTAACCTGTTGAAAATATTTTAATAAATTTATGAAGGAAATGTAGACATTGAATAAAAACACTTAATGAGGAGGTTAGACATCTCTTTCAAGTTGCATAAACAATATTTAAAAATAATATGTCCTATTCTGAGGACAACACTATAATTGATGATATTAGGATATCTTTTCCAAGTTGCATAAATATTGAAAAATGGCATGTCCTATTATGAGGACAATACTATAAATTTAGAGAGAAAGAATCTTGTCTAGATCTTTTTTAATGATTCATATTTGGAGCCCAAGTATATTCGGAGAAGACTAGATTAGCTGACTTCAACAGCAGACCCCTTCCCAACTTTGAGTTTGGCTTGCAGTATTAAGAAAATGAAAAATATTTAACAGTATTCTTTTTGTAGGTGTCTATAAGCCAATAAGCCAAATCAAGTTGGAAAATTAGTCTCAAAAATTAGAAAATAAGGGAAAATCTACCACTGGCAGAAGATTATATGGGTTTTGTTTGTTTTTGCTTTTTTTTTTTTTTGAGACAGAGTCTTGCTCTATCATCCTGGCTGGAGTGGAGTGGCGCCATCTCGGCTCACTGCAACCTCTGCCGCCTGAGTTCAAGCGATTCTCCTGCCTCAGCCTCCCAAGTAGCTGGGATTACAGGTGCCTGCTACTGCGCCCAGCTGATTTTTGTATTTTTAGTAGAGACAGGGTTTCACCATTGTGGCCAGGCTGGTCTTGAACTCCTGACCTCATAATCCACCCACCTCAGCCTCCCAAAGTGCTGTGATTACAGGCATGAGCCACCACTTCCAGCTTATATGTTAAGTTAAACTTACAGTAAGTTTAACTGCTTTTAACATAAAGCAGTTAGTAAGTTTAACTGCTTTTGACTGCTTTTAACATAAAGCAGTTAAACTTACTATAAAGCTACCATAACAAAAACAATGTGGTATAAGCATCGGATAGACATACATATCAATGGGCTAAAATTGTGAGTCCAGAATAAGACCATAGATCTCTAGTTAACTGATTTTTGACAAGGGTGCTAAGATAATTAAATGGGGAAAGAAGAGTATTTTCAACAAATGGTGCTGGGACAAGTGCATATGCAGAAGCTAAGGAATAAAACTGGACTCCTACCTCACATCATATACAGAATTAACTTCAAATGGATCAAAGATCTAAATGTAAGAACTAAATTACTAAACTCTCAGAAGAAAACAAAGACATAGTCTTCATGACCTTGGATTAGGCTTTGGTTTCTTAGATGTGACACTAAAAGCACAAGCAACAAAAGAAAAATAGAAAAACTGGATACAATCAAAATTGAAAACTTTTATGCTCTCAAGAACATCAAGAAAATGAAAAGATAACTCACAGAACAAGGGAAAATTTTTAAAAATCATGTGTCTGATGAGACCTCTATCTAGAATGTATAAAGAAATGTTACAACTCAGTAATAAAAAAAATCTAGTTAAAAAAATGAGCAAAGGAACTAACTAAACATTTCCCCCAAAGAATATGGCCAATAAGCATATGAAAGAAAGCTCAACATCATTAGCCAACAAACAAATACAAATGAAAACCATAGTGAGACAGCTTCATACCCATTAGGAATGGCTATAACACAAAAAAGACAGATAATAACAAGTGAGGATGTGAAAAACCTGGAACCCTCATACACTGCTGGTAGCAATGTAAAATGGTACAAATACTTTGAAAATCTAATAGTATTCAACAGGGGATCCATCTGGTCCTGGACTTTTTGTTGGCATTTCCTGTTTAACCATTTCAGTCTCACTGCTGCTTGTTATTGGTCTGTTCAGAGTTTCTATTTCTTTCCACTTTAATCTAGGACAATTGTATATTTCCAGGAATCTATCCATCTCCTCTAAGTTTTCTAAGAAGTTTGTGTGTGTAAAGGTGTTCATGGTAGGCCTGAATGATCTTTGTAATTCTGTGGTATTGGTTGTCGTATCTCCCATTTTGTTTCCAATTGAGCTTATTTGGATCTTTTCTCTTCTTTATCAATCTTGCTAATGGTCTATCAATTTTGCTTACCTTTTAAAAAGAACCAGCTTTTTGCTTCATTTATCTTTCATATGTTTTTGGTTTCAACTTAATTTAGCTCTGCTCCGATCTTTGCTATCTCTTTTCTTTTGGTGAGTTTGGGTTTGGTTTGTGCTTGTTTCTTTAGTTCCTTTAGGTGTGATCTTAGATTGTCTATTTGTGTTCTTTCAGACTTTTTGACATAGGCACTCAATGCTCTGAATGTTCCTCTTAGCACTGCTTCTGCTGTATCCCAGGGGTTTTGATAGGTTGTGTCGCTATTATTGTTCAAAGAATTTTTAAATTTCCATCTTTATTTCATTGTTGATCTAAAGATCATTCAAGGAGCAAATTATTTAATTTCCATGTGTCTGCATGGCTTTGTTGGTTCCTTTTGCAGGTGATTTCCAATTTTATTCCACTGTGGTCTGAGAGAATATTTGATATAATTTTGACTTTCTTAAATTTATTGAGACTTATTTTGTGACCTATCATATGGTCTGTCCTGGAGAATGTCCCATGTGCTGATGAATAGAATGTATATTCTGCAGTTGTTAGATAGAATATTCTATAAATATCATTTGTTCTAGGGTACAGTTTAAATACACTGTTTCTTTGTTGATTTTCTGTCTTGATGACCTGCCTAGTGCTGTTAATGGAGTACTAAAGTCCCCCACTATTATTGTATTGCCATCTGTCTCATTTGTTAGGTCTAGTGGCAATTGTTTTATACATTTGGGAGCTCTAGCGTTAGGTGCATATAGATTTAGTAATGTGATATTTTCCTATTTGATTAGTCCTTTTATCATTACATAATGTACCTCTTTGTCTTTCTCAACTGTTGTTGCTTTAAATTCTGTTTTGTCTGATATAAAAAAATAGTTACTCCTACTTGCTTTTGGTGACTATTTGCATGGAATATCTTTTTCCACCCTTTTACCTTAAGTTTACATGAGACGTTATATGTTAGGTCAGTCTTGTGAAGACTGCAGATACTTGGTTGGTGAATTCTTATCCATTCTGCTATTCTGTATCTTTTAAGTGGAGCATTTGGGACATTTATATTCAACAGTAGTACTGAGATGTGTGGTTACCATTCTATTCATTGTGCTAATTATTGCCTGAATACCTTGGCTTTTCATTTCCATTGTGTTGTTTTATAGGCCCTATGAGATTTATGCTTTAAGGAGGTTCTACTTCACTGTATTTTGAGCTTTTGTTTCAAGATTTAGAATTCCTTTTAACTGTTCTTGTAGTGCTGGCTTGGTAGTAGTGAATTCCCTCAGCATTTGTCTGAAAATGACTTTATCTTTGCTTCATTTACTAAGTTTAGTTTTGCTGGATACAAAATTCTTGGCTGATAACTATCTTGTTTAAGGAGTCTAAATATAGGACCCCAATCTCTTCTAACTGTAGGGTTTCCGCTGAGAAATCTGCTATTAATCTGTTAGGTTTTCCTTTATAAGTTATCCAATGCTTTTGCCTCATAGCTCTTAAGATTCTTTCCTCTGTCTTGACTTTAGATAACCTTATGATTATGTTGCCCAGGTGATGATCTTTTTGTGACACATTTCCCAAGTGTTCTTTGACATTCTTGTATTTGGATGTCTATATCTCTAGCAAGGCCAGGGGAGTTTCCCTTGATTGTTCCCTCAAATATGTTTTCCAAACTTATTGATTCCTCTTCTTCCTCAAGAACACAAATTATTATTAGGTTTGGCCATTTAACAGAATCCTAAACTTTTTGGAGGCTTTGTTCTTTAATTCTTTTTTTGTCTTTGTCGGATTGGGTTATTTTGAAAGCTTTGTCTTCGAGCTCTGAAGTTCTTTCTTCTACTTATTTGAGTCTATTGTTGAAACTTTCCATTGTATTTTGCATTTCTTTAAGTTTGTCTTTCATTTCCAGAAGTGTGATTATTTTTTTATTCATGCTACCTACTTCTCTGGAGAATTTTTGCATCCATATCCTGTATTTTAAATTTATTTGAGTTGGTTTTTACCTTTCTCTGCTGGATCCTTGAATAACTTAAAAATTGACCTTTTGAATTCTTTTTCTGTCAATTGAGAGATTTCTTATTGGTTTGGTTCCATTGCTGGTGAGCTAGTGTGATCTTTTGGAGATGTTATAGAACCTTGTTTTGTCATATTACCAGAACCATTTTTCTGATTCCTTCTCATTTGGGTAGACTATGAGAGAAGAAAGATCTGGGACTCAAGAGCTGCAGTTCAGATTCTTTTGTTCCATAGCGTGAACCCTTGATGTGGTGTTCTCCCCCTTCCCCTAGGGATAGGGCCTCCTGAGAGCCAGGTTGCAGTGACTGTTATTGCTATTCTGGGTCTAGCCACCCACCAGAGCTACCGGGGTTTGGGCTTGTACTGGGGAAAGTCTGCAAAGAGTCCTGTGCTGTGATCTGTCTTCAGGGTCTCAGCTGTGGATACCAGCACCTGCTCTGGTGGAGGTAGCTAGAGTGAAGTGGACTCTGTGAGAGTCCTTGGCTGTAGTTTTGTTTAGTGCACTGGTTTTACTGAATGCTGGTTATGCTGGCAGTGAGGCTGTCATGTGAACAGACTCAGGACCTCTGGTTAGTGTGGATGTTACAAGCAGTGGAATTAGCTGTTGTCTTCTCCTTCCTTGGGGCAGGATTGTTCTGTTATGAATTGCTGTAATGATTTGTGTGGACTGGCCTCTAGCCAGTCAAGAGGGCATCAGCTACAGTAGTATGGGTGGATACAAGGTTGCCCTAAGGTCACCTGAATAAATATTTGTGTTTCTCAGGCGATAGGTGGTGCCACAAAGCTGCTAGAAGTTTAGGGCTTTTGTCTTTGACTATAAGAGCAGGTAAAGAAAGACTATCAGGTCGGGGCAGGGTTAGGCGTGTTACAGCTCAGAGTCTCCTTTGATGGGGCTGCCTGTGGCCAATGTGGATGAAGGAGTAAGTGGTTTCAGGTCAATGGAGTTACGTTTCAAGGAAGATTATGGCAGCCTCTGCTGCTGATTTTACTGAAACTATTCCTGAAGATAAAGAATGGGGGAATCCTCCCTATATCATTCTATGAAGCCAGTATCACCCTAATAACAAAAGCAAGAATGAACACAACAAAAAAAAAAGTATCAACTAATATCCTTGATGAATTTAGAGGCAAAAATACTCCAAAAAAATTAGCCAACCACATTCATCAGCATATCAAAAAGATAATCCACCATGATCAAGTGAGTTTTATAGCAGAAATGCAGGGATGCTTTAACACACACAGGTCAAAAAATATGATATACCACATAAACAGAATTAAAACAAAAATCAAATGATCAACACAGTAGATGCAGAAAAAGCTTTTGACAAAATCCAGCATACTTTTATGATCAAAACCCTCAGCAAAATCAGCATAGAAGAGACATATCTTAAGGTAATAAAGCTGTCTATATGAGAAACCCACAGTCAACATTATACTGAACGGGGAAAAGTTGAAAGCATTCCCCCTGAGACATGAAACAAGACAAGGATGCCGACTGTCACCACTTCTATTCAACACAGTACTAGAAGTCCTAGCCAGACCAATCAGAAAATAGAAATGAATAAAGAGCATCTATGTTGGTAAGAGGAAGTCAAACTGTCGCTGTTTGCTGATGATATTATCATATACCTAAGAAACCCTAAAGATTCATCCAGAAAACTCCTAGATTTGATTCATGAATTCAGTAAAGTTTCAGGATACAAAAATCAATGTATACAAATCAGTGGCACTGCTATATAGCAACAGCAACCAAGCTGACAAAGAAATCAACAACTCCTTTTACAACAGCTGCAAAAACAAAATAAAATACTTAGGAATACGCCTAACCAAGAAGGTGAAAAACCTCTACAAAGAAAACTACAAAACACTGCTGAAAGAAACAGTAGATGACACAAACAAATGAAAACATATTCAATGCTCATGTATGGCTAGAATCTATATTGTGAAAATGACCATATTGCCAAAAGCAATCTACAAATTCAACACAATTTCCAACAAGATACCATCATCATTCTTCACAGAACTAGAAAAAACAATCCTAAAATTCACATGGAACCAAAAACGAGCCTGCATGGCCAAAACAAGACTAAGCAAAAAGAACAAATCTGGAGGGATCACATTACCTGCATTCAAACTATGCTGTAAGTACTATAAGGTCACCAAAACAGTATTGTACCAGCATAAAAATAGGTACATGGACCAATGGAACAGAACAGAGAACCCAGAAATAAAGCCAAATATTGACAGTCAACTGATCTTTGAGAGAGCAAACAAAAGCATAAAGTGGGGAAAGGACACCCTATCCAACAAATGGTGCTGGGACAACTGGCAAGCCACACGTAGAAAAACGAAACTGGATCTTCATCTCTTACCTTACACAAAAATCAACTCAAGGTGGATCAGAGACTTAGCTAAGACCTGAAACCATAAAAATTCTGGAAAGTAACATTGGAAAAACCCTTCTAGACATCAAGATTTCATGAACTGAAAGAATCTAAAAGCAAACACAACAGAAACAAAGATAAATAGATGGGACTTAATTAAACTAAAAAACGTCTGCATCCCGAAATAAATAATCCGCAGAGTTAACAGACAACCCACAGAGTGGGAGAAAACATTCATAAACTATGCATCTGACAAAGGACTAATATCCAGATCTACAACAAACTCAAATCAGCAATACAAAAAAAATCTCATAAAAAAGTGAAACGTGGGCTTAAGGACATGAACAGACAATTCTCAAAAGGAGATACACAGCCAGATGTAGTGGCTCATGCCTGTAATCCCAGCACTTTGGGAGGCCAAGGTGGGCAGATCACCTGAGATCAGGAGTTCGAGACCAGCCTGGCCAACATGGTGAAACCCTGTCTCTACTAAAAATACAAAAACTAGCCAGGTGTGGTGGCAGGTGCCTGTAATCCCAGCTACTGGAGAAGCAGGAGAATCACTACAACCCAGGAGGCAGAGGTTGCAGTGAGCCGAGATCGCACCACCGCACTTCAGCCTGGGGGACAAGAGCGACACGTCGTCTCAAAACAAAAAAAAAAGAAGATATAAAAATGGAAAAAAAAAGAAGATATACAAATGGTCAACAATCATATGGAAAAAAGCTCAGCATCATCAATTATCAGGGAAAGGCAAATCAAAACCACAATGCAATACCACCATACTCTTACAAGAATGGCCATAATTAAAAAATAAAATAATAATAGATGTTGGTGTGGATGTGGTGAAAAGGGAACACTTTTACATTGCTGGTGAAAATATAAAGTAGTACAACCACTATGGAAAACCGTGTGGAGATTCCTTAAAGAACTAAAAGTAGATCTACCATTTGATCCAGCAATCCCACTACTAGGTATCTACCCAGAGGAAAAAAGTCAACATATGAAAAGACACTTGCACACGCATGTTTATAGCAGCCCAATTTGTAATTGCAAAAATATGGAAACAGCCAAAAGGCCAACAATCAACGAGTGGATAAATAAAATGTGTTATGTATGTGTGAGTGTGTATATATTTATACTACTTAGACATAAAAAGGAACAAAATAATGGCATTCACGGCATCCTAGATGGAATCAGAGACAGTTATTCTAAGTGAAATAACACAGGAATGGAAAACCAAACATTGTATGTTCTCATTTATAAGTGGGAGCTAAGCTATGAGGATACAAAGTCAAAAGAATGATACAATGGATTCTGGGGACTTTTTGGGAAGAGTGAGAGGGGTGAAGGATAAAAGACTACACAGTGGGTAGAATTGACACTGGTTGGGTGATGGATGCATCAAAATCTCAGAAATCACCACTAAAGAACTTATCCATGTAACCAAATACCACCTGTTCTCCAAAAGCTATTGAGATAAAAAAAGATAAAATAAAGGTGCTCTAAACATTCCTTAAAAAAAATCTTGGCGGGCACAGTGGCTCATGCCTGTAATCCCAGCACTTTGGGAGGCTGGGGCGGGCAGAGCATGAGGTCAGGAGATCAAGACCATCCTGGCCAACATGGTGAAACCCCATCTCTACAAAAAAACAAAAATTAGCTGGGCATGGTGGCACATGCCTGTAATCCCCGCTACTCAGAAGGCTGAGGTAGGAGAATCACTTGAACCCAGGAGGCAGAGGTTGCAGTGAGCAGAGATCACGCCACTGCACTCCAGCCTGGTGACAGAGTGAGACTCTTGTCTCGAAAAAAAATCTTCTCTTAGCCATAATAATATAGAAATTTGCTTACAGTTACAAATTAACAGAAAAAACAAACCAAAACAAAAAAAAATAAGTTTCTCAGTATCCTAGCTGGTATTGCAAAAGACTTAACATGTTCTGCAATTCAGCTCACAGTAGAGATTGTAATTCCAAAATATAATTTCTAAAGCTGTAATCAGCAAAAAAAAAAAACATTGCAATAGAATATAAGAAACATTTAAAGGCAATTCTGTCATTACTTATTAATTTACAACTTAGTTTATTAAAATTTAAACAATCTTAGCCAGGTGTGATGGCATGTGCCTATAGTCCCAGCTACTTAGGAGCCTGAGGCACAAAAATCCCTTGAACCCAGGATGCAGAGGTTGCAGTGAGCCAAGACTGCACCACTGCATTCCAGCCTGGGCGACAAACCGGGACTCTGTCTCAAAAAATTAAAATAAAATAAATGAATAAATAAAATTGAAGTAATTGGTATGCTTTCTGGTGACTGGTAGTAAAATGATTGTTTTAAAAATTTCAAATAAATGTATTCAAATACAAAAAAAGTGAAATGTAAAATGGTAAAGCTGTTTTGGAAAACAGTCTGGTAGTTCTTCAAAAGTTAAACATAAAAAACAACATGAGTCAGCAATTCCACTCCAAGGTGTATATATACAAGTGAAAACATGTGTCCATATAAAAACTTGCACATGGATGTTCATAGCAGCATGATAAATTAGTAAAATACTAATACATGCTTAGTATTTTATTAATTTTTATTTCCAAATAACATTCCATTAGCCTTAGTTTTCAAGGCTCATCTCTGAGCCTTGGAACAGAACAGATAACCCCGAAATAAAGCCATATACCGACAGTCAGCAGATCTTCGATAAAGCAAGGCTCACAGGAGACCCTTGAAAACACTGTGCTAAGTGAAAGCATCCTGCCACAAAGAAGCACATCTTGAATGATTCCATTTATATGAAATGTCCAGGACAGGCATGGCCAGAGCTGGGAGATGGATAAGGGAGGTGATGGTTAAAGGATGTAAGGGTTTTATTGGGCTGACTGAATTGTTCAAAAATCGACTAGAGGCCTGGCATACTGGCTCACACCTGCAATTCCGGCTCTTTGGGGGGCTGAGATGGATTGCTTGAGGACAGGAGCTGGAGACTAGCCCAGGCAATGTAGCAAGATCTCAGCTCTACTAAAAATAAAAATAAATTAGCCAGATATGGTGGTGCGTGCCTGTAGTCCTAGCTACTCAGGAGGCTGAGATGGGAGAATCGCTTGAGCCCAGGAGTTTGAGGTTACAGTGAGCTATGATCATGCCACTTGCACTCCAGTCTGGGTAGCAGAGTGAGAGCTGGTCTCCAAAGATAAAAGCAAATAAAAATTAAAAAATAAAGATGATTGAGGTGATGGTTGCACACTTCTGTGAATATACTAACAAGCTTTAAATTGTTTACTTTAAACAATTAAAGTGAGAAATGGATGTAAAATGTTCTAGTATAAAGGTACTTACTGTCTTTCCATGCTGGCTATTTCCTGATTATCATCTTTAACCTATAAAGGCATAAAAAGAAAGCAGTATTTTTAAAAATAACTCATTTTAAGGCAATCTTAAAGCCAATTTCCTTCCACAGTACATTGTACAAAAGTGTCAAATCTAGTTTCTTTCTTGAAATCTAATTTTTAGATTTCAACCTTTGAAGTTAAAGGGAACAGCACCAAAGAACCATTAAGAGATTCTACCTTTTTCCTCAAAGTAAGGGTAGTAACTGATATACCTACCCTCCAGGCACCATCAGGCTAGCACACCTTCAGGCCTGGATAAATTGATATAAACATCTAGGATTTCTGAGATTCCCCTTCACTCTCCCACAAGGTAGGGTTGCTAGATAGAGCAAACTCAGCTTGATTTGAATTTCAGATAAATAGTAAGTATATTTTAGGGGATATATGTACCAGGTAATATTTAGAATATCCATATCACTCATAAGCAATGAATAATTTCTCTATATAGATATATATGTCTGAAAGATTATTCATTGCTTATCTGAAATTCAAATTTAGGTAGCCATTCTATATTTTATGTGGTAGTTGTACCACAAGATCACTCCTCCTCAGCCTTCAATGATTCCTTTCCAGCAAACCACACAGGTTCTAGATTTTAGTACCTTTCTGGAATGATTATAATAATTAAACAGTCCTTGAATTGATCCCTACATTTCTTCTAAATGCACTGGGCTTGATCTAAGTCTAGGGACAAAGGAGTCCCTGACTGGGCATGTGCCCAAATATATATGGAGTTCTCCTAAGGCCCTAATAGTTAGAATGTGTCAGGATAAACAGCATGCTAATTATAATTTAAAGCTAAGCTAAAGCCACCCTTGGGGTAGTAAGAAAGCTACTAAATACATGTTACATGTGACATGACTTTAGGACATACGATAATTTCACAGGAAATTTTAATTCCATTCTCTTCGTGGAGGCACTAATAACAATCACAAAAAGTCATCAGCCAGCCGGTCGTGGTGGCTCACGCCTGTAATCCCAACACTTTGGGAGGCCGAGGCAGGTGGATCACGAGGTCAAGAGATCGAGACCATCCTGGCCAACATGGTGAAACCCTGTCTCTACTAAAAATACAAAAATTAGCTGGGCATGGTGGCACGCACCCGTAGTCCCAGCTACTCGGGAGGCTGAGGCAGGAGAATTGCTTGAACCTGGGAGGTGGAGGTTGCAGTGAGCCAAGATTGCGCCACTGCACTCCACCCTGGCGCCTGGCGACAGAGCAAGACTCTGACTCAAAAAAAAAAAAAAAAAAAGGCATTAGCCTTGGGATACTCCATTTTCTAAATACAAGGCCCAAAACAAATAATGAAACGTATCTTCAAAAAAATTATCTTAATATTTAATGGCCAATAAAGAACAATGTCAAGTATTTCTAATAAGGAAAAGTTAGCTTTACGTAAGTTAGTATGAAATACTTGATTAAGAAAATCTAGGCTGGGTTCCTATAATACCAACACTTGGAGAGGCTGAAGTAGGAGGACTGCTTGCGGCCAGGAGCTTGAGATCAGCCTAGGCAACACAGCAAAACCCTGTCTCTACAAAAAATAAAAATAAAAAATTGGTGTGGTGGCGCATGCCTGCAGGCCCAGCTACTCAGGAGGCTAACATGGAGGATTGCTTGAGCCCAGCAGCTCATGGTTACAGTGAGCTATGATTGCCAGGGAATGTGTTTGTTCTCTTTCCAGGTTGACAAGCGGGTGTAGTTTTAAGGGCAAGAACTTCCCAGCACCATGCCCCACTCCCATCTCTCTCTAGCTGGGAGATTTAGCAGTTTATGTTTAAATTTCACAGGCACGGGAAGAAACTAAGAGTCAATCACCCCCACAGAAGTTTAAAGGAACTCGAGGAGGTGGGAATTTCTCCCAGGATAAATTCCCCTGCTCCTTCATCCACACCAGATTTCCAGCTCCCCTCCCACATAGTGGGAGCTCTCCTTCCCCTCCTGGATTTCCCCTCTGGGGTTCCCTTCTACTCAGTGTGCAAGCTGTCTTTCCTCTCCTGGATTCCATCTTTCTGGATTCTCTCACTCAGTGTGAGGGGAGTTTTCCTTCTCTGGTTTTCTCCCTCTGAGAACTCTTCTCACTCAGTGTGAGGGCGGCTTTTCTTTCTCTCATTTAGTGTGAGAGCTAGCTGTTTCTTTCTCGCTCCTCCTCCTTTTTCTTTACCTAAATAAATCACTTTTCTGAAACACTTTTGGGCTCTGGTATTTATTGCACGAGCGCAGTGCACCGTGGTCTCCTCTCTCATTCTTGAAAGAGTGACAGACCAAGAACCTGCAGAAACACCCTCTCGGGGAAGCTGAGGGCTCCCCTGCACCCCTGAACCCCAATAATTGCACCACTATGCTCCAGCCTGGGTGACAGAGTGAGACCCTGCATAAAAAAAAAGAAAAAAAAAGAAAATCTAGATTAAAAAGTCACTTCTTCACATAAACCATTTTTAGACATAAACTTAGTAGCTTTTGGTTGAATTCATATCCCTTAAATAAAACAAACACATATACCAAAACCAGACATCTTAAAATAAGTATGTGTTCTTGGCCGGGCACGGTGGCTCACGCCTGTAATCCCAGCACTTTGGGAGGCCGAGGCGGGCGGATCATGAGGTCAAGAGATCGAGACCATCCTGGTCAACATGGTGAAACCCCGTCTCTACTAAAAATACAAAAAAAT
>PVKV010011729.1:0-69105 GCA_004027835.1 Alouatta palliata | reverse complement strand
GAGTGTTCCTATTTCTCCACATCCCCTCCAGCATCTTTTGTCTCCAGATTTTTTAATGATCGCCATTCTAACTGGCGTGAGGTGGTATCTCAATGTAGTTTTGATTTGCATTTCTCTAATGACCAGTGATGATGAGCATTTTTTCATATGTTTGTTGGCTTCACATATGTCTTCTTTTGTAAAGTGTCTGTTCATATCCCAGCATTTTCTAGGTTTTATACTGACATTCATTGCTGGGACTATATAAACAAAACAAATTATCTGTTTTTTCCATTTTAAGAAAATAATGGACAGGTAGTCAACAAATTAAAAACTGTCATACATGCCACATGCTCTATTCAAATTTTTAATGGGAAACTCTCTAAGGCATCTCAAAGTTACAGGCACGCTCATTCCAGGGTACATGATAGTGGGTAGAGGAGAGCAGGAGGCTGCTGATGAGAGCCAGCATGCATAGACAGAGAAGCAAACAGAGCCACAAGCGAAAACTGAGTGGCAAATCCTCCGAATTCTCGGCTTTATGCAGTTGTATACAAGCTGCATCTCACTGGAGTACTTAGTATAGTGTTTTCTGGATTGAGTATCAGCTGGGATTGAATTACCAAATTATGTTTTATGAATCAAAAGTACTGCAGGTGACACATCAAGGTGTGTGTGGAAGGATCAGGCTTACCGAAGCTGTCTTACGTCACTCAGGAGTCATTTGGGAGTGTGAAGATGGAGACACCATGGTGGGGTTAGGTATGCCAGAGATTCAGGGGGTGCATCTCTCTGAAGGATAAAGGGGAGAAAGCAGGGGAAGGTGGCAAGGCTCCTCACTGTGAGGAAGGCTTGCACCTGGGAAAGGTAAAGGAAAGACAGAGTACCAGGAAGAAAAGCCTTTGCACCAGCATGGTTGGGAGAAAATTATTCCCCATCAGCCTGGCCAAAGGTGATGGAGAGTAACTGAGTAAAGTAAAATGTTAAGTCAAAAAACACATAAGGCATGGCATGTTATCATGCTCAACTGGCACAGATTAAAGTCTCAGTTAGTAGAAAAGAGTCCCCCAAATTAGCACAGGATAGTTAAATGAAAATAATATATTTTCTAACCATAAATGCATGTTTGTTGTTAAAAATCCGATAAAAAGAAGAAGCTGAAATTATTTGCAAGAAAATCCCAACCACCCGTAACATTTTTGGGTGTTTCATGGAGAGTTGTGCTGCATGCTTCTCTTTATTTCTTCACACAGGTAATCCACACATCAGCTGCCTAGATTTCCTCTAGCTTCAGAGTCCCTGCAGGCGGCCTCTGTCTGTCCTAGATTCATAATTCAGCACATCCTTTCATTTTGTGTTCTTGCACATAGACTCTTCACAATGAAAGTATTGGGGTGAGCTACAGAGAACTTACTGCAGACTTCACAAGGGATACAGCTGAGATTGTTTATACTGCACATCCCACAGTGAAAAAAATACACTTCTCCATTAAAATTTATTTTCTCCCTCAAGTACAATACAGCATCGATCATATAGCTACCTACATTTTTTCTATGCCCTTTCTTCATTGCCATCCAGCTTCTTCTGACATATTTCTCAGTAACTTGCCATTTTATTATGCAAAATATTTTGGTTCTTTCTTAGTTGTTACTCTATAATTTACATGCCTAAACCTATCTTGACGAACTAAGTGCCTATGATTTCATAATATCTGTTTTCTTTAGAAGACAAACGTGATATATGAGTATGCTTTGATGTCACTAAATCGTTTTCTCTCAAGCATATATGAAGCTTTTGTCCAAGACTAATATCAGTAGATAATTTTTTTGTTATCTCATTAGAAAAAAAAGAAAAAGGGTCAATTTTTGTATTCTAGTGTACCTAACACTTTTACTCCATTATTTCACTTAAAATATACAGTGGTTATTATTCCAGGGAAAATAATGGCTGGTGACTGGTAACATTTCTTTTTATGAAAACACTATGTAATGTCTTTAATAATTCTACTTGGAAAGGGCATTTTGTGTATACATGTATGGATGTATGTTATTGTCTTAAAATCTATAAGATACTTCTTTTGAATTGATATATGTGGTGGGGAGAGCATTTGCACTTTCAGATTTTTTGTTATATTAAATTCCTAGATTTAAAGTTGTTAGAAATGTTTTATCAATTTATATCCTTACCAACAGAATGAAAACAAGATGTGTCTTTGTACTTTAAAATTGACTTGGCTAGTCTTTATATCTTGACTTTCCATATAAATATTAAAATGGTGTTTTCAAGTCTAAAAAGTATGTTCATATTTTGATGGGAATATCATTGGACCTACGTATAATTTTGGTGAAAATTCTTAAATTCATAATAGTGAATTTTATTCATTTTTCCTGTAAGGGCCTTGTATGACTTTTGGTAAATATATTCCTGTTCATTTTTATTTGTTTTTAATTGCTACATGACACATTGCCACAAACATAGTGCCTTAACAGTGGCTCTGAAGTCTGAGCATGATGTGACTGGATTCTGTGCTCAAGGTTTCATGAGGCTGAGATGATGATTTTGGCTGGGCTGTGGTTGCTTCTGGAGGCTCTGAGGGACGATGCACTTCTAAGCCACTTAGGTTGTTTGCCAAATGTAACATCTTATAATTTTAGGACTGAGGTCCATGTTGCTGGCTGTCAGCCAAAGGCCACTTTCTGTCTCTAGAAGCCACTCACATTTCTTGACATGTGGCTCACTTCATATTTAAAGCCAGCAACAAATAATTTCTATTGCTTTTTAAAATTTATTATTTTTGAGACAGGATCTCACTATGTCACCCAGGCTGGAGTGAAGTGACATGATCATATTAAGTCTCACTATAGCCTCAACCCCAGGCTCAAGTGATCCTCCTGCCTCAACCTCCTGGGTAGCTGGGATTACAGGCACAAACTACCACACCTGGCTACTTTTTGTTTGTTTATTTGTAGAAACAGTCTTCCTTGTTGCCCAGGTTGGCCTTGAGCTCCTGATCAGAGGCATCCTCCTGCTTCATCTTCCTAAAATGCTGGGATGACAGGTGTAGGCCAGCAGCCTGGCTTCTATTGTGTTGAATTCCCCTCACTTCGAATTTCTGACCTCTGTTTCTGACCATATACCTTGATGTAAAGGCTCACATAGTTATTTCAGGCCACTTCCCTTTCTTAAAAACAACTGTATCCTACATAATATAACCTAATCCCACAAACAGAATCCCATCATATTGAAAGCCCCAGGGCTTGTTCAGTGTGTGTACGCTGGTGTGCAGGAATCTTGGGGAACATCGAAACTCTGACTACTATGCTAATTAAGAATTATCAATTATGCCGCTCGAATCTTCTATAGCTACACAAATATTTTGCCTGCCTGACAACATAATAAAACAGTATATTTTATATGTTATGCTATTAAAGATTTGTCATACTTTCCTCCATTAATTACATTGATTTTTTGTTTATTTACTTTGTGACTAGTTTTGCATGCACAAACATTTTGGATACTGTAACAATCCAGCCACACTATACCCCAATTTTTGATATATAGGACTGTCTGCAAATAAAAAATATTAACTAGTTAAGACTATTAAGTACTGAGCCTTCAAGTTTCTAAGATTACTTATTTTTTCCTTAAGGTATACATTAAATTAACAAGGATGTAGAAGACTTGGTCAAGTTTCAACCAAATTAAAGTAATTGGAATTTTTTCACTCTCCACCAAACAACAGTAAAATGTACATTTTTTTAAGTGCCCATGAAATATTCACCGAGTTATACTATGTTTCAGGTATAAAATAAACCATAATAAATTTATAAGTATTGAGGTAATACAAAATATGTTATCTGACATAAAGGAATTAAACTTGATATTAATAACAGAGACATTTAGAAAATCCCCAAATATCTGGAAAATAAACAATATACTTCTACAAAAAACTAGAGATAAGGAAAAAGTATTTAGGCAAATTAAGAAATATTTAAACTGAATGAAAATAAACACATATCATATTAAAATCTGTGGGATTAATCTAAAGAAGTGCTTGAAGGAAGACATATTGTTAAAAGGCTTATATTAGCACAAAAAAGCTTCAACATAAAAATATATGCTGCTTCTTTAATAAGCCAGGAAACATAGTAAATCGAATTCAAAAAAAGCAGAAGAAAGGAAAAAAGATTAAAAACCAGTGAAATTGAAAAAAATAAGTAATAGAAAAATAGTTAATATCCAAAGCTAGCTCTTTACAAAGATTAAAAACTTGTAAACTTCAAACAAGACTGACCCATAAAAAAACAGAGAAGACACAAATCACCAGCACCAGGAATGAAATAGGTAATATGCCTACAGATACAGGTGCTAGAATAATTAGATAAGCTACAAATAACTGTACTCCATAAATCAATTTGGGTAAAGTGGAACAGTTCCTTGAAAGACATAAACTACCAAAATTCTCCCAAAAAGAAATAAATAACATAAAAAGTCCTATATCTTCTAAAGAAAATGAATGTTTGGTTAAAAACAACATTTCTCAAATAAAACTCCAGGCCTATATGGCTTCCACAAAACATTTAATTAGAAATAATAGGAATTCCACACAATTTCTTCTTGAAAATTAAAAAGGAGAGAATAATTTGCTACATTTTTATAAGGCCAGAATCATTCAGATAAGGAAACTAGATGAAGAGTTTACAAGAAAATAAAATTACAAACTCATATCTACTGTGAACATAAGCAGAAACTTAGTGAATTAAGTCCCTCTCCATATATAAAATTAACAAAATACACCACAGTTGGAATGCAAATTTAGTTAAACAATTGAAAATCAAACTGTGCAATTAATTATTGTATTGATTTTAAATTTGCTATCATAACCAAATACCACAAAATTAGTGGCTTACAATAACACAAATTTGTGGTCTTACAGGTCTTTAGGTTAGAATTCTGGCATGGGTCTCAGTGGGTTAAAATCAGAAAGGCTGCCTTTCTTTCTGGACGTTCTAGAGGAAAATACATTTTCTTTTCTTTTTCTGCTTCTAGAGGTCATACAATCCTTTGCTCATGGCCACTTCCTACATCTTCAAAGCAGATAATGGCAGGTTGAGCCTCTTCTGACATCACTGACCTTCCCTCTGTGGTCACATCTCCCTCTAGCTCTCTCCTGCTCCCTGCCTTTCCACTTCTAAGGCCCCTCCTTTGTATCAGATCTGTCCACATATAAGAACAGTCTTCTTACTTTAAGGTTACCTGATAAACTACTTCAATTCCATCTACAGCCTTAATGCTCCTTTGCTATGTAATCTAACTTCTACTCTATCTTCCACAACCATGATGACAGACTAAAGAAAAAAACACACGATCATCCCAATTAGTAAATAAAAAATGCACTATCCATTCCTAATTGTATATATAAATACACACACACACACACACCATACATTACCATACACACAGACACACACACACAAACACACACACACATTTATCGGTAAACTAGAGCTGGAAGAGAGCTTTCTTAACATGATGAAAAGTATGTAGAAAAACTTATAGCTAACATCATGCTCAATGTGAAAGACAATGATTTATCTTGATATTGTAACCAATAATTATCTATTTTTAAATATTGTATTAGAAATTCTAGCCATTTGATAATTTTAACAATTTTTGTTTTTTTAATATCATAGATGTCTATGCTAAAATTTCCAGAGGAGTCATGCAAATTTCTAGAACTGATAACTGAGTTTAGCAAGATTATAGAATTCAAAGTCAATTTAAAAAGAAATCTATTGTATTTTTACATGACAGTAATAAAATCAGAAAAACAAATTTAGAAGTCTCATTTATAATAGCACCAGAAGAAGAGTTACAAAGGTCAATGAAACAGAATAGAACATTCAGAAATAGCCATGCTTGTGTTTGGCTTATTTTTAACAAGGGTGTGGAGGCAACTTAAAAGAGAAAGAATAAAGTTTTTTTTTAAATAAGTGGTGGTAAAATGTCTATTCACATTCAAAACAATGAACTGGAACCTGTAACTCATACTACATACAAAAAGTTCAAAATATGACATAAACTTAAATGTAAAATGTTAATACTTATATAAAACATAAAACTATAGAAAAAAACATAAAAATACCATCGCGCCATTGGATTAAACAAAGGGTGCCTAGGCACAACACCAAAAGCACAATTCATAAAAGAAAAATAATAAATTGGACTTCGTATTTTTTTTTAAGTTGTTCTACTAAAAATACTCCTAAGAGGCAGAAAAGATTAACCAAACTAGTGGAAAATGTTTTCACAAATATGTGCATGTAAATATTTATAGCAGCATTATTCTTATTCTCTAATAACCAGATATAACATGATTGTACTTTAGTCTATGAATGAATGAATACATTTCAGTATCTTCACACAATGTACTACTACTTACCAATATAAATGAACAAACCACTGATACATCCAATAACATGAATAGTTGTCAAATGTACTGTGTTAAGTGAAATAACATGGATGGTTCTCAAATGTACTATGTTAAGTGAAAGAAGTCAAACTTACAACATTGTACAATGTACGATTCCATTTAGGTGATATTATGAAAATATGAAATTATATGGATGCAAAACATCAGTGGTTGCCAGTTTTTGAGGGTGAGGGGAAAGGTTGACATTTTGAGGGGAGAGAGATAGCACCAAAATAATTTACGGTGCTCACAGAACATTTATGCATTTTGATTATATTGGTGATTATATGACCATGCGTTTGTCGAAGCTCAGAAATGAAAAACCAGAAAAGTGATATTTGTATTTATATTCATATTTCTGATATTTATATTATATATAAATTTTAAAATAGACACACAAAAATTTTATCAGGCAATTAAGATGCAACTTGGACTTATATATCTTCTCATTCGCTTTGTATATTAAAGTATCTTAAAAATTTAGACATATATATACATATATAATTGAGGAGAGTTGACAATATTGACTCATTATAGTAAAATCTGCCGATTTTTCAATAAAAACAATTACCGAGAATGTTTAGATAGGTAGTATAGGAAAACAAAATGATGATTCACTGGTGTATTAAAAAGGATATATTATTACAGCAATATATCCCTTATCCATGATTTTATTTTCTGTGGTTTCAGTGACCTGTGACTAATGGCAATATAAAAATATTATATGAAAATTTGTAGAAATAAACTATTCATACATTTTAAATTGCTTGCTTTCTAAGTAGTATAATAAAATATCATTCCATTTTGCTCCATCCCACTTGAGATGTGAATCATACTTTTGTCCAGCATTTCTACACTTTATAAGCTATCTGCCCATGAGTCAGTAGCTGACTCAGTTATCAGACTTACTATCATAATATCACATTGCATGTGTTGAAGTAACCCTTATTTTACTACTAATGATCCCAAGGCACAAGAATAGTTATGATGGCAATTTCACATGTTCCAAAGAGAAGCTATAAAGTGCTTCCTTTAAGTGGAGAGGTGAAAGTTCTCAACTTAAGAAAAAAAAAAAAAGTATATATTGAGGTTGCTAAGACTGTAAGACTGGATATCCTATTTTTAAAATTGCGAAAAATGAAAAAGAAACAAGTGCTAGTTTTCATATTGTAACTCAAACTGCAGACATTACAACCACAGCATGTGACGAGTGCTTAAGATGAAAAAGGCATTGACTTTTGGGGTTAAAATCCTGAACAAAAATTTGTTTCAAGTGACAACAGTTGGGTTCAATGATATCTGCAACTTCAAACATCCATTGGGTGTCTTGGAACATATCCTCCACAGAAATGAAGAAGCTGTTGTATATAAACTATGCTAAAATAAGTATATTTCTTTTGAGGGAACAAGTATTTGTGAATGTAAAAAAATTATAAAGCATAATAATAGCGATTAAGTGACACAATGTTCTTTTTATAGAACTGCTTTGAGCAATAACATTTGTAATGGGAAAAAGACATACTTGCTGTTTGGTTTTTAAATGTAAATCAGGTCTTTAATGTTTTAAGAAAAAAGCTTTTTTGGATTTTTTTTAAATATCTTGTAATAGTGATTGAAAAGCCAGTTGTCCACTTTGTGTCTTTTCATCTGAAAACTCCGTTTAAAAGAATAACTTTAAAACTATATTTTAAAATCATCCATAATTAGTCTTCTCTGATCTAGACAAAATTTAGATACATTAATAAAGGAAAAATAAAGCAATAAAGAAAATGAGAAAATAAAAATAAAATTTTTCCATTACTCAAACCAATTAAAATATTTCTTTGCCATAGTTACTGGAACAAAATTTATAAGCAAATTTCTCTCAATTGAGTATGTAAATTAGACAGACACAATAATATCATAAGTAAAAAGTATAAAGCAGTAATTATTGCCATAATCTTAAGTCTGTTTATGAAAGTATTTCAACAGCATTTTTCCTTAAAGAACTACAAAAAGATTCAGTTTGTGGCTATGCTTCTATAAAACTGTCACCATTATGAAACAATACACCAGACCAGATTATCAAAGGAAAGCATCACAAAACTCAAAGACATGTCATTGTAATTCATCCAGTCAAGGAACCAAAACATTTAAAAATAAAATAATAAAAATAGTAAAGATAGCTTACAGGACCTATTGAACACCATCAAGTGGACCAATATACAAATTTTGAGAATTCCAGAATGAGAAGAGAAAGAGAAAGGAGTAGAAGCTTATTTAAAGTAATAATAACAGAAAACTTTGCAAATCTGTACAAGAAAATATATATCTAGATCCAGGAAGGCTAAAGGACACGAGGTAAACTAAACCCAAAGAAAAAGCCCACACCAAGATACACTGTAATCAAATTTCAAAATGATAAGACAGAATTTTAAAAGTATGAAGAGAAAAGTGACTTGTTATAGACAAGGGAACCCTATACTATTATCAGTAAATTTTACAGCAGAAATTTTGCAGGCTGAAAGGAATTGACATAATATATTCTAAAAGAAAGAAAAAGTGCCAATGGAGATTACTCTGTCTCCCCAAAAACTTTCCTCAGTAATACAGGGGAAATAGTGACTTTCTCAGACAACAAATGCTGAGACAGTTCATCAACATTAGATCTACCTTATATAAAATGCTAAAGGTAGTTTTTCAAGTTGAAATGGAAGAACACAAAATAGCAACAATATAGTATAAGAAAGCATAAAGCTCATTGGTAAGGTGAATATACAAAAAAAATACTGTATTATTTTAACAATGGCAGGTAAATCACATTTAATTCTATTATAAACACTAAAAGAAAAGAAAATTAAAATAGCTATAACTAAAATTGTGTTAGTGGATGCATAATTTATGTACATATACATTTTGAAAACAAGAACACATATGTAGAGTGATGAGAAGTAAAAGTATAGAGTACTTTTATGCAAGTGAATTTAAGTTGTTATTACCTTAGAAGAAGCTGTTATAACTGTAAGATATTGTATGGAAACTCCACAGTGATCACAAAGAAAATATCTATAGAAGTTACACACAAAACAGGAAGGGAATAATAGCCTATCAGTAAAAGAAACAATGAAACACAAAGGAAGATAGAAAAAAAAGTAGAGCCAAAGGATTATAAGACAAATAGAAAAGAGTTAACAAAATCGACAAAATAAATCCTACCCAGACTGAATCAAGAAGAAATAAAAATTATGAAGAGTCTAATAACAAATAATGAGATTGAATCTGTAATCAAAAGACCCAACAAGTCTGGCCATCGTGGCTCATGCCTCTAACACCTGCACCGTGGGAGGCTGAAGCAGGATCCCTTGAGGCCAGGAGTTTGAGACCAGCCTAGGCAACATAGTAAGACCCCATCTCTACAAAAAATAAAAAAATTAGTCAGTTGTAGTAGCATACACCTGTAGTCCCAGCTACTAAGGCTGACGTGGAAGAATCACATGAGTCCAGGAGGCTGCAGGAAGGTATCATCACACCACCGCAAGTTAGCCTGGGTAACGGAGCAAGACTGTCATAAAACAACAACAGCAGCAGCAACAATGACAATCCCAGGAATAGATAACTCCACAAATGAATTCTACAAAATAGTCAAAGAAGAATTAAAAGCAATTATTTTAAAACTTTTCATAAAATAAAAGGAAATATTTCTAAACTCATTTTATGAGGCTGTGATTACCCTAATATCAAAGACAAAACATGATACCAAGAAAAGAAAACTATAGGCCAATATTTCTATTGAAAACAGATGTAAAAATCCTCAATAAAATACTACCAAACAAAATTCAACAGCATACTGAAAGAATTATATACCATGACCCACTGAGAATTGCCCCTGGGATACAAACAAAAGGTCAACATAAGTAGAAAAATCAATGCAATATATCTTGTTAACAAATTGAAAGAAAAAAAATCTATTTTTATTATAAAATTGCTTTTGGTTAGATGCTTTTGCCCAAATACAGACTAAAATGGGGAGACTAAGCTATGATATTAAGGGATTCATTGTATTAAACATATTTTATTCTTACAATGTTGAATCTAGGTAATACCATTCAGGACATAGGCATAGGCAAAGACTTCATGACAAAAATGCCAAAAACAATTTCAACAAAAGCCAAAATTGACAAATGTGATATAATTAAACTAAAGAGCTTCTGTGCAGTAAAAGAAACTATCATCAAAGGGAATAGGCAACCTACAGAATGGGAGAAGGTGTTTACCATCTACCCATCTGACTAAGATCTAACATCCAGAATTTACAATGAAATCAAATATATTTACAATAAAAAAAAACAACACCATCAGAAAGTGGTCAAAAGATATGAACAAACACTTCTCAAAAGAAGATATTTGCACAGCCAACAAACACATGAAAAAAACCTCAACATAACATGATCATTAGAGGAATGCAAATCAAAACCTCAATCAGATATCATCTCACATCAGTTAGAATGGCGATTATTAAAAAGTCAGAAAAAAATCGATGCTGGTGAGGCTGTGGAGAAATAAGAACTTTTACACTGCTGGTGGGAATGTAAATTAGTTCAACCATTGTGGAAGACAGTGCGGCAATTCTTCAAGGATCTAGAATGAGAAATATCATTTGACCAAGCAATCCCATTACTGGGTACATACCCAAAGGATTATAAATTATTCTACCTCAAAGAGAAATGCATGCATATGTTTACTGCAATAGTATTTACAATAGCAAAGACATGCAGCTAACCCGAATGACCATCAGTGATACACTGGATAAAGATAATGTGGTACATATAAACCATGGAATACTATGTAGCCATAAGAAAGAATGAGTTCATGTCCTTTGCAGGGACATAGATGAAGCTGGAAGCCATCATCCTTAGCTTACACCCACAGAAACAGAAAACCAAACACTGCATGTTCTCACTCATAAGTGGAATTCAAACACTGAGAACACATGGACACAGACAGGGGAACAACCCACACCAGGGCCTGTTGGGGGATTGGGGGTAACAGGAGGGAATTTAGAGGATAGGTCAATAGGTGCAGCAAACCCCAATGGCACACATATACCTATGTAACAAAACTTGAACATTCTGCACATACATCCTGGGTTTTTTTTAGAAGAAATTTTTAAAAAGAAAACTTTCTTTTAAGATCCAGAACCAGGCAAGAATGCCCAGTATCACCACTTCATTGAACTTCATTTTGGAAGTCTAGCTAGAGCAATCAGTAAACGAAAAGAAATAAAAGATATCCACATCAAAAAGAAATAATTAAAATTATCTGTTTGCAAACAAACTATTCATACATGGAGATAACCCTAGAAACTCAACAAAAACTATGAGAACTAATAAACACATTTAGTAACAGTGAAAATACAAAATCAAAATATAAAAATCAGAAGCATTTCTATATATTACCAACAAACTATTCAAAAAGGAAATTAAAAAAGCAATGCCATTTTCAATAGCAACAGAGAATAAAGTACATAGGAATAAACTTAACCAAAATGGTGAAAGACATTTACTGAAAATTAAAAAATATTAATGAAGGTAATTAGAGAAGATACATATAAATATAATGTCATTTGTGTGATTTGTGGAATGAAAGAATAAACATCGTTAAAATGTTCATGTAATTCAAAGTGTTCGATACATTTAATTCAATCCCTGTCAAAACTCCAAAGGCATTTTTTTCATTTTTTAATAGAAAAAACAATACAAAAATTGATCTGAAACCACAAAAGATTATTAATAGCTAAAATATTCTTGAGTTAGAAGTACTGCAGAACAAGTAAGTTTTCTTGAACAAGAAAGCTTCAAGCATCACAGTTCTGATTTCAAAACGTAGTACAAAGCTGTAATCAAAACATTATGATTACTGGTATTAAAACAGAAATATAGAACAATGAAGCAGAACAGAGAGCCTAAAATTTAATCCTGGCATTTACAGTCAACTGATCTTTGACAACAGTGCCAAGAACACATAATAGGGAAAGGATAGCAAATGATATTGGAAAAACTGTATATTTACATCTAGCATGAAATTGAACCCTTATCTTAAACCACATAAACATCAATTTAAAATGAATTAAAAACTTAAATGTTAAACCTTAAGCCAGCCATTAAAGTACTGGTAGAAACCAAACAGAAAAATCTTCTTGAAGTTTGTTTTAGGAGTGGTTTTTTTGTTTTGTTTTTGGTTTCTTTTGGACAGGCCACCACCAAAGTCACAGGCAACAAAAGCAAAATTAGATCAGTAGAACAAATCCAAACGAAGAAGTAGCTGCATAACAAAGAAAATAATCAACAAATGAGAAGGCAACTTGTAAAATGGGAGAAAACATTTGCAAACCATATATATGATTAGGGTGTAATATCCAAAATATAAGTCAACAACAAAAGTACAAATAACCCAATTAAATAAATGGGCAAATGATCTGAATAGACATTTCTCAAAAGTCGATATTCAAATAGCCAACAGGCATATGGAAAGGTGCTAAACATCACTGAGCCTCAGGGAAATCAAGTCAAACCCCAGTGAAATAGCACTTTACGTCTGTTAGAACAGCTATTATCAAAAAGGCAAAAGATAAGTGTGCACAATGATGTCAAGAAAAGGAAACTCTTGCACACTCTTGGTGGAAATGTAAATTGGTATAGCCACTATGAAAAACGTTATAGAGGTTCCTCATAGAGTGAAAAATAGAACCACCATATGATCTAGCAATCGCATTACTGGGTATATATTCAAAGAAAATGAAAATAGTATGTCAATGATCTTCAGCGCTGCATTTATTGTAGCATTATTTACAACAGCCAAGATATGAACAAAACCTGAAAGCCTAGATAAAGAAAATGTGGTATATATGTAAAATGGGATATCATTCAGCCTTAAAGGTAGAAAATTCTGTCATTTGTGACAACATGCATGAACCTGAGGGCATTATGCTAAGTGAAATAAGCCCAGCACAGGAAGACTAATACTATATAATCTCACTCATACATGAATCTAAAATAGTCAAACTTATAGAAGCAGAGAGTAGAATGGTAGTCACCAAGGGTAGGGGAGTGTGGAGAGAGATTGATTAAAGGGGAGAAAAATATTTCAGTTATGCTAGATGAGTAAATTCTGGAGATCTAATGTACAGCATAATGACTAAGCAGATTTATAAGAAAAAAACAAATTCATTCAAAAGTGGGCAAAGGACATGAACAGACACTTTTCAAAAGAAGATATTTATGAGGCCAAGAAACAAGAAAAAATGTTCATCATCACTGGTCATTAGAGAAATGCAAATCAAAATCACATTGAGATACCGTCTCACACCAGTTAGAATGACAATCATTAAAAAATCTGGAGACAACAGATGCTGGAGAGGATGTGGAGAAATAGGAACACTTTTATACTGTCAGTGAGAGCGTAAATTAGTTCAACCATTGTGGAAGACCGTGTGGCGATTCCTCAAGGATCTAGAAATAGAAATTCCATTTGACTCAGTAATCTCATTACTGGGTATATACCCAAAGTATTGTAAGTCATTCTATTATAAAGATACATGTACATGTATGTTCATTGCGGCACTGTTTACAATAGCAAAGACCTGGAACCAACCTAAATGCCTATCAATGATAGACTGGATAAAGAAAATGTGGCACATATACACCATGGAATACCATGCAGCCATAAAAAAAAAACAATGAATTTGTGTTCTTTGTAGGGACATGGATGAATCTGTAAACCATTATTCTCAGCAAATTGACACAGAACAAAAAATCAAACACCACATGTTCTCACTCATAGGTGGATGTTGAACAATGAGAACACATGGCCACAGGAAGGGGAACATCACACACTGGGGTCTGTTGGGGGGTGGGAGGCTAGGCGAGGGACAATGGGGGGTGCAGAGGTTGGGGAGGAATACCACTGGGAGAAATGTGTGATGTAGGTGACAGGGGGATGGAGACAGCAACCCACCATGGCATGTGTGTACCTATGCAACAATCCTGCAAGATCTACACATGTACCCTAGAACTTAAAGTACAATAAAAAGGTGCTAAATTATAATTTAAAAATTTGTTAAGAGGTTTGATCATACATGTTCTTACCACAAGAAGAAGGGAGAAGGAGGAAGAGAAGCAGGAGGAGAAGGAGAAAAATGAGGAAACAAAAAAATAACTATGTGAGGTGATGGATAAGACTGATTGTATGATAAATATATATGTATATATACTGATAATCTTCAACTTATGATGGGTTACATTACAATAAACCCAATATTAAGTTGAAAACATTGTGATTAGAAAATACATTTAATACACCTAACTCCAAATATCATAGCTTAGTCTACCCTGTTTTAGTCTACAGTTGGGCAAAAGCATCTAACCCAAAGCCAATTTTATAATAAAAATAAAAATTATGAAATCAAAATCAAAATTCAAATTTCAAAGTACAGTTTCCACTGAAGGTGTATAGATTTTGTACCAGAATAGTGTCAAAATGTCATGTCAAACCATTGTAAATCACAAACTGTGTGTATATCAAAACATTAAGTTGTTTACCTTAAATATATTTAATTCCTATTCATCTATTATTCTTCAGTAAAGATGGATAGGAACAAGTGATTATCAACTGAAACACTAGAAAAGAATTTAACTAGGCATAACTACTGTAGAAAACACATGGATGTCTGGAAGTCAGTGATATGTTGTCAGAACAGGTAGCAGTCTGGTGAACTAGAGCAAGGGGATACAAATACGTTCCATTAATGGTCAAATAATAAATATTTTACTCTTTGTGGGTCATGCATTACCTGCTTCAATTACTCGATTCTGCCATCAAGTCAGAAAACAGCATGTCTAAATCCACATCCCTAAATGAACAGCCATAGTTGTGTTTCAATAAAACTTTATTTACAGAAACAGATGGTGATCCATGGGCTATAGTTTGCTAATTTCAGTTCAAGGATTGCACTTTGCTTCTGGAGCCATCATTTCTAAATAGTATCTTCTCTGTTGAATTTGTTAAAAATGAAGAATTATTAATGTGCTAAAAAAAACAATCCATTGTAAATATTCTGTTCTAAGATTTATATTCTTCCAACTTACATTTTAAAATAATTTTATTCACCTCATTCCAGATTGTTTATACATGTGACTATAGACCACATTATTCATTAATCAATTACTTTGTGACATAGAATTTGCTCATAGTCATGTGAACGTATTTTTTAGATTAGTGCAGATTTTGATTAAAACATAAAAATAAAATATGGCCTTGCTCTTGCATTTGTAAACTATCAGCATTCTCTGTAACTGCAATAAGAATGATGAAATACACAGTGTTACATTAAAAGTACAACAAACATAAGACAAATGATAACTTTTTGTTTTATATCTCATAATGCTTATTTTCAATTCTTTTTCTTTACAGTTTTATTATATTGATTTATATAAATAAACCAAACTTGTATAACCCTTAGAAATGCTAATCTAATAAGTCTTTTAATTCCTTTGATATGTAGAAGACCCTTATTAATTATAGCAAACGAATCTGTGTTACTTTAACTATGTAAAGCCTTCTATGGAGTTTACAATGCAGCCTTGCACTAATTAGCATAGCTACTGTTAACAATTCAGACAACTTTCTGTTCAGGTCATTATGTTTAACATTTAATATTTTATAGCAAATTATTTACCTCATCAATATGTCATACACGTAAAATGAAACTGGGAAGTTAGTCTATAAAACGTTTTGAATTTTTTTCTTAATATTCAAAAATCTAGAGGTTTTACTACAGATGGTAGTAAGCTACAGAAAATTTAAATCCAGGTGTCCAATAACAACATTCAATGCAAATGTGCATTTGACATAAAGTTGTGTAGGAGATAAATGTAGAATATTTTTCTTTAACCATTGATTTTTCTAAATGTCTTCAAACCAAAGTGAATCAGGTGATGAAGTTTTTGGCTTCTGTTTAAATACAGAGAGCAACAGTCACATTCTAAATATTGTATTTGTTATTTATGGCAGGACCCGGAATAATGGAGAATGACAAATAAGTTGCAGTGCTTAATACTGGGTGTCAACTTGATTGGATTGAAGGATGCAAAGTGCTGATCCTGGGTGTCTGTGAGGGTGTAGCCAAAGGAGATTAATACTTGAGTCAGTGGCTGGGAAAGGCAGACCCACCCTTAATCTGGGTGGGTACCATCTAATCAGCTGCCAGTGTGGCTAGAATGTAAAGCAGGCAGAAAAATTCGAAAAGACCAGACCAGATTAGCCTCCCATCCTACAGCTTTCATGCTGGATGCTTCCTGTCCTCGAACATCTGACTCCAAGTGCTTCAGTTTGGTTCTCAGACTGGCTCTCTTTGCTCCTCAATTTGCAGACGGCCCCTTGTGGGACCTTGTGATCATGTGAGTTAGTACTTAATAACACCCCTCTACATGTATATATCTATCCTATTAGTTCTATCACTCTAGAGAACACTGACTAACACATAAGTTATAGGAGACTTTGAAGGAAATTTTAAAAATTAATAGTTAATAATTATTCCAAACTTACCATATGCCACCCACTATATTAAGTATTTTACATGCTTTGTTATATTTAATCCTCATAATAATCCCATTGTTATTGCCAATTTCAGACTGCAGAGATTTAGCATACCAAAGTTACATCATTTGCACAGAGTCAGAGTCTCTGACAAAATAAGAATTTTGAACATGTAACTATCTAACACTGTGACTTTAGTTCTAACCTCTCTTATAGATTAGAACTGGAGGACAAGTAATATGAAAAATTAAATCAAGAAGGAAGAGTAATATTATGAAGATCTTTCTTGTCTATTATGGAAGATCACTGTGTGAGCACCAAATTGTGATATTTAAGAGGAAAAATGGATAAGAGAACATGAGAACCCAGACCAGGAGTAAGGAGGCAAGCCTTTGGCGCAGGGCAAGTGCGTGGAGTCCCAGGCCTCTACACCACCATGTTGTCACCCTAGGATGCTAACTGACCAATTTAGTACCTGTGAACAGAAAGTTGGCTTCTGAAGGCCATTAGCACTCAAGTCTAATTGGGCTCTACTTGGGCTCATTACACACATGTCATTAGCCAACATGCTGCATTGCTTTGGAGTAGTGGCAATGAAGGAAACAACTGAATGCCCAAAATGTAGCCTGAGTCTAATCTGCTTTATTCAGAAATTACATGAAACTCCACCTTTTGACATCTTATGATGATTATCACTTTAAATTTTTGGCTTGTTTTTTCTTTAAGCCACAGCCAAATAACAGGTGTTATGTAAGAAGTAACTCCTAGCACCCAGGGGCTGCTCAGTAAATTCTAATTTATTAATAGTGGTTTTTGTTTTGCAAAGTTTATTATCAAAAGATGAATAAATTAAATACATATTCGAAACAGTTTCAAATAATTCAAAATTATTATTGAGGTTGAACAACTAAACCAAATGTAAAAATAAAAGACTTGTATTGATTCCATGTGCTGGCTATTGTGAATAGTGTTGCAATGAACATAGGCGTGCACGTGTCTTTGTAACAGAATGATTTATACTCCTTTGGGTATACACCCAGTAATGAGATTGCTGGGCCAAATGATATTTCTGGTTCCAGATCTTTGAGAAATCGCCATACCGTCTTCCACAATTGTTGAACTAATTTACATTCCCACTAACAGTATAAAAGAGTTCCTATTTTGCTGCAACCTCACCAGCATCTGTTGTTTCTTGACTTTTTAGTAATGGCCATTCTGACTGGTGTGAGAGGGTATCTATTGTTTTTTTGATTGGCATTTCTCTAATAATCAGTGAAATGCCCATCAATGATAGACTGGTTAAAAAAAAATGTGGTACATATACACTACGGAATACTATGCAGCCATAAAAAGCAATGAGACCATGTTTTTTGCAGGGACATGAATGAAGCTGGAAGCCATTATCCTCAGCAACTAATGTGGGAACAGAAAATCAAATACCGCATGTTCTTACTTATAAGTGAGAATTGAACAATGAGATCATGGACACAGGGAGGGGAACAACATTCTTGGGTCTGTTGGGGGTGGGAGAAGAAAGAGTATTAGAAAAAGTAGCTAATGCATGCTGGGCTTAAACACCTAGGTGACAGGTTGATAGGTGCAGCAAACCACCATGTCACACATTTAACTACGTAACAAAGCTGCACGTCCTAGAAACATACCCCAGAACTAAAAATGAAAGAAGTTTTAAAAAGAAAAAATAATAAAATTAAAAAATAAGACTTATAGGGGAAGATTTGAGGGGCTTTAAGCTCTACTCATTTTATTCTCTTTATCAGCAGTGACCTTGGAGGATTTCACAGACTGAGCTTGACAATTGCTGGCAGTATTATAGAATCCAAGACCTGAACACCAGGCACCTGTGGCACAAATTTATTATGTGGCTTTGAATGTCACTTAAAACCTCCTGGGGCTAGTTTCCTCATCTATCAAAAGAGATATACTGCTGAAGTCTGCCAGAGTGAACATTCAATGGTCAATGGTAATTTTTACTGTCCTTGTTGTTATGCTGCTGTCTTTTTGATCTATGTATCTTTCTCTGGCCTTTACTGCATTGCCTAATAATCAATATACTGAAAAGAATTAATATGTTTGCTAATCGCTTTTAGCTTATGTTTCCCCAAACTACCATGTATTTTTGCAACCTGGTATTTATTCAGTATTATTAGAGGTAGTGGGTTTGTAGCTTTGCTTTGTTTTTGTAAGTCATGGATATTTGTTAAACGTGTTTTAAACATAAACACTACAATGTCTATTTAAGCTGTTAATATTTAACCTAGAATTTTTACTTGTCAACATTAGTACTTCCAAGGAAGGGAAAGCTCTTCCTGGATGCCAACATCTTCATGTGACTGAAGGCTTTAAAAGTGCAAGCACTGTTTTTTTGGATAAATAGGGTCAAAAGGATTGTCCTTATTTTACAAATGATAAACTGAAACTTAGGTAAGTTGATAGGTTTCTTCACCCATCATGAGTCATAGACATAGGACTAAAGTTTGGACTGGAATTTAGGGCCTTCAGCAAGCATTTGTTGAGTGAATACAATCTTCCAGATGACAAAGACATGGCCTCTGCTCCCTAAAGGGCCTCACTTCTTGGCTTCTAGTCTAACACATCCTGAAAATACAGCCGGGCTGTCTCAGACTTTCTTTTACTTTAGTTAAAGGTTAATTCACGTGAAGAAAGAATAATAGCATTTAATTTATAACACTGTAATTTGTTCCTGAAAATATTTATATCTCAACCAAAAATTATCTTTTGTTTTTCTATCACATTTTAAATAAGCATTTTTATTAATAAATAAGATTAAGAACCACTGCCTTAGCCCCAGAGTTTTCTAAAGTTCCAGAAATCTATGTAATCCAATCTATATTCTAAGGCAACCTAATTTGTTATTAACGTATTTATTTATTTTGGCATATGTAAAACACATACATAGCAATTGGCAAGTGTAGCTTCTTGACACATAAACAAAAAAGATTTTGGTCAATTCTCTTAAAAGATGGAAACAAACCAACCGACCAATAAGAGTCAGATGAGTTTGTCAAAAATGAGTTTCAATACTGTCGACAAATAGTCGTAGCAGAACTTCAGGTACCAGTGGAACCAGAATTGTGATGATTAATACTGAGCGTCAACTTGATTGGATTGAAGGAAGCAAAGTATTGTTCCTGGGTGTGTCTGTGAGGGTGTTGCCAAAGATTAACATTTGAGTCAGTGACCTTGGAAAGGCAGACCCTCCCTCAATGTAGGTAGGCACCATCTAATCAGCTGTCAGTGTGGCTAGAGTAAAGCAGGCAGAAGAAAGTCAAAGAGTTCTGGCCTCCATCTTTCTCCCATGCTCAATGCTTCTGCCCTTGAATATCAGACTCCATTTCTTCAGCTTTTGGACCCTGGGACCTACACCAGTGGTTTGCCAGGAGCTCTCAGACCTTTGGCCACAGACTGAAGGTGACACTGTCAGCTTCCCTACTTTTGAGGTTTCAGAACTCAGATGGTCCTTCCTCCTCGGTTTGCAGATGGCCTATTGTGGGACTTTGCATTATGATCATGTGAGTCAATACTCCCTAACAGACTCCCCTTTATGTAGGCATCTATCTATACATGTTGATTACTGTTAGAAATCTTTTATTGCCTAGATGTTCCTGAACAAAAAGAAGGAAATATCTTTTCATGTTGTCAACGTTTGTGACTAACTGGTAAGGTTAACTGTATGAGTAGTTATTTCCTTAAGCCTTTACGGCAAAACCTAAAATAGTTTGATGATAAACACGCCAGAGTAAATGATTAAGTAATCACTCTCTTTTCTATATTGTCAGGGTTTTATGTTTCTCAAAATATGAATAAGGGAACTGATAAGTCACTAGTATTGCAAATATTTTCCAAGTGCTACATGTGAATAAATGTTTTCAAAAACTGGTTTTATAAATATGCTTAATGCCTAATCAACATTGAACTAATTTAGTCCTCTCTTACACATTATGAATCAGTACAATTGTTTACTGCAAAACTACTCCATGCTCAATAAAGTGCTTAGACCTGTTCCCAAATTCTTAGTGTTCAATTGTAAAGGAAAGACATACAGAGATAAAAAGGAAAATATTTGACGAATATAGAAAAAATCAGCAAACAAACAGAAGATAGTTATTTTCCACAATAATTTAGTTACACAGAAAACAAAGAAAATCAGAACTCATGTTGCGGCCACTACATGACAATAGTTTTGAGCTAGATTTGAAAAGTTCAGATGATCAGAGATAAAAGGAAGGGGAAGTAATGGCTAAAGTAAAGATTCAGAAGCAAAAGAAGGGATGGGATAAATATACGGCAGTTTGGGGACATACAGAAGCAGTCTATTGGAGATTGTGTTTATGAAGAGGCAGGAGATTGCATTTATGAAGAGGCATAGAAAAGTGATCCGGGAAACACAGACTGAACTAGACTAAGAAGACCTGTGTGCTGAGCTTGGTTACTTTATACTATAAAAGATATAGTATATTTGAATATTGAAGAGTATTGAGTAAAGAGAGTATTGAGAGTCTTGAGTGATGCCTCGAGGATATGTTTTGTGTGTGTGTGTGCACGCACGCATATAAGATGAAGTGGAATTAGAAAGACATGGAGAAAAGAAATTGTGTACTGTGTATTGAATTTTTTCATAGTGTTGCAAGTATTGTCCCAAGTGTTTTATATTATTACATTAATTTGTTTAATTAATTGCATTAATTACTTAATTTAATCCACTGCCAGAGGAAAAGTAAACCCCCTTATGAAGGAAGGTAATATCATGAAATGTTTAGCAGTCAATCAAAAATTGCTAGCATGCAAAGATACAGAACTAATAATCTGAAATTACTGCCTCAGGAAGGAAGAATAGGGATGGAGTGACTTTATCTGTAATTTTACCATCTTATTTCTTTAAATTGTGATCTGAAGCAAGATGTATTAAGACTAGCGTTCATTACATGAGACTGTACTTTTGTATATTTACAATATTTTACACTTAAAATTTATATGATAGCAGATTTAGAGCGATATTTCATATACCTAATTTATTTATCATCTATTATTTCTCATGCCAATGGGAAAACAATAACATTTATTAAAAGCTCATTATAGGTTTTTGGCAGGCACTGTAAGTAATGCATGTTGGTAATCTTACTAATTCTCTCTTGACAACCTCATGAGCTTAGAATTTAAGTCTCTCTTTGCCCCATGGACGTAAAATTGATCTGAAAAGACTCAGCCCCATCTGGTATGTGAACGAATAATTCATGCTTCAAAATGGCAAAGATGGCAGAGGAGGGGGTTATCTCAGGAAGACCTTAGAGCTTCAGGTCTGGTCACAGAGTACTTTGAGAGTCCAAGAGTGGAGATAAAAAGAGACAGATCCAAGCATAGGACTCCACCTGGTCATGTCTAGAGTGGCCTTCCCAGGCTTAGCTTAGCCAGGTTAGTCCAGTTATGGGCAGCCTGCCTCAGTGTCAATGTGGTTTCAGCACAGGCTCACTCAAGTTCACTGGAGGTTGCTTCATTTCTCTTCATTGGAAGAGAGCAAGAGATACAAAAAAAAAAAAAAAAAATTCTTCAAATTGCATTTATTTTGCTCAGTCCATGAGACATCTCCCTTCCAGGGCTGGATAAAAATCAAGTTATCTGTGATCTAACACTGAAACCTGTGAGTTAAGAGCAGAAAGTCCAAAAACAAATGTTAAGGAATAAAAGTCTAACCTTGGCATTTACTTGGAAACCCAGAAGTTAATGAATTAATGGCATTGAAAATATTATCTTTCTCATTTGATTTTGGTGTGGCTCCTTCATTTTCAGAAAGCTACTTTTGCTGTATATCACTTGCTGATAGAAACACTTTGTTAACTTCTAGAAACCCTGAGTTGGCACCACTATTTCCAAAAAACATTTCAATAAATGAATAGTTAACTTCTAGAAACCCTGAGTTGGCACCACTGTTTCCAACAAACATTTCAATAAACGAATATTTTTAAATTTTTTCAAGAACATAACTTCTCTGTAATTGTCGTCATAATTGTACTTGCAAGCCCACATAACTGATAAACATCACTTTTATAAATAGCATCTAGAAACATAGTATCCACTAACTGCTTTGTCTTTAAACTTTTAAAGACTGATCTCCATGGTCAAATTGAAATTAGTGTCTCAAACTGTTTCAAAATCCTGACCAACCACTTTAAGTCCATGAACTGTCTCTTAGGTTTCCTAGAAAAGGCTGCTAAAATTAATTTCACCAACTTTTGTTCTATGAACTGGCTCATGTGATTTTGTTGGGCACCACTAAGAAATCACTTGTCTTGGTTTTCGGTCTTTTCCTACTTTTGGGGATTTTTACTCGCTTCTAAGGCCAAACGGCATAGAGTTTCAAATTCAGAACAATGTAATTGCCAGTTCCGTTTTCTGGAACTCCAGCTGTCAGAGACTCCCAGAAAGGGCTCTTGGTTCATCCAACTGCCTAGAAAAAGACTTAGGCTGGCCTGGAATAAAATACCAGCAAGAGGAGTAAATATAAAGCACTGAGCCATAGATAATGAGATGGACCATGAAAAAGAAAGATAATCTTTATCTAGAGCCAGATAACTGGTGTTACAGACAATTTATCATCACTAGTAAAGTCAGCAACCTGGTCAGATGCTTCTGTGGATGATCTGGAATTTGTACTAGAGATGTGAATATTCTAGCTGATAAAATGGGCACACTAGCTAGTATCACTGAGAAAGCAGTGGAGCAACTAACTATTATTCTGCAATAGCTCATGCACACTCAAAAATGGAAAGATTTATTCTACAACTCTAAATAACATTTATTCCACAATGAATGTTATTACATAATTTCTATCTTGAGTCTCCATTCTATTGAAAAAATGGAAATCTAATCTTATGACTTTTCCTGGAACTGCACACAAATTTCAAGGTATTTTCACAACTTCATAACATTATAATGGGTCTATCTAATTTTTGATGATGATGAAGATGGTAATGACCATCCTAACAGCGTAATAATAGCAATAGCTGATATTCATTAGGATGTTACTATATACTAGTGATTAAGAGTTTTACGTATCACATTTTATCCACGAGGCTGCTGTAACAGAGACGCTAAGCAGCTTGCTCAAAGCACACAGTCTTAGAAGGTAGAGCTCTCAGCGTACTTCACCATCTGCCTATTTGCTAGTGTCTTGTTGCTTGTGTGGGATTCTAGCTACCGCATAGTATATACGTTCCTCTGATTTAGGTACCACAGACTAGTCTCAGTTCACTGTACCTCCCTGAATTTCTGCCCTAAAGATACAACGCAAAGTGTCTCTACACAATTGCCTATGCCATTTCCCAAAGAATTTTAGTGCATTAAATATGAAAACCAGAAAGAGACAATATTTTTCTTTTCTTTGTTTTGACCTTGTCATATCCTTTCTCAGGGTCAGGATGACTTAGTTGCTTAGTTAGAATCTTATGCATTTAAAATGATATTTATAAACATTTGTAATAAATAGAAGAAGCTATATTAAGATATTAAGTAAAAAACTTATAATACAAACAGTTTCATTTTAAATTTTTAAAAATCCATAGGAATAAAAAAACTAGAGAGAACAGTAACGAAATAATCCAAGTGAGGTTTTCATGATGGAAATCTGGGTGATTTACACAATTCTCCATATATTTTGAGTTTTTAAGATATTTTACACTATTTATTAACCTTATATTATAAAATTATTTTAAAAGAAGAAGACAACTTCTAGTTACCTGTTATAAATAGCTAAAGATGAGTTACCAATAATGCAGCTTTGGCAATTGCTGAGGGAAGGCAATAAGACAAATTGACCACCTCATGAGAAAAATTTAATAAATGGAAGCCTCTGCTGATGGATGGCATCGATTGTGTTTTATTGGAATGAGGTACGCTGAGCCCAATTGGCCAATGTGTAACCAGCTCCATCGCTACCTCGGTGTTAATAAATATTTGACTTCTACACTTGCACACTGCTACAGTGGTCTTACTGTATCATCAGCCTTGCAGGCAAACACCGAGACCTTTGACCTCTCTCATTGATTGCTTCCTGTGTTTATCGGTCATAGTCACACAAAAGCCATCCTCATTTCATTAAGAAAAAAGCACTCAATTTAAGTCAATAATGCAAATATCATTTTAAAAAGAATCTCATGAAAAGATTCATTGATTAAGGGAACTGCAGAGAATCCTTGCTGTTCTGATGTTTTGTAGACATTTAAATTAAATAATGTGTAGTAGAAATAATACAATCTCCCATTTAGACTGGAGCAAATAACATATGATAAAATTAGAGAAAGAAGAAATTAAATAGTCATCTTTTAGTTGGAAACCATACTAGATTTGACCATGGTGTAAGGTTGGGATAATATCTTGCTTGCATGTTTTTTATGAAGAAAATGATATATGTGAAAAAAGTGGCATATGGCCTGCCTGTCAATACTCAGCTGACAATAATCAGGTCCATTTTATGGCTACCTTTTTCAGTTTGGTTTTCCCCAAGGTGCTCTTCTCTAGAAAGTTTTTTATTTCAATCAGCCACAACAAAAAACATCTGCATGCTGACCCATCCTTCACGCTCTCTGCTCTATCTGTATTTCCCGTCTTAATATCTCTATTCTTATAAGTGCTCAGGTCAGAGGTTCAGAGTCATCTTGCCTTCCTTTGTCTTAACACTTCATAGGCAACACATCAGCAAATATTTTTGGCTCTGTATTTAAAACCCATTCAGAATCTAGCCTCTCCTCATTTCTCCTTAGATTCTCACTACGTCCTGATCCGACACCAGTGTGTCTCCCCTGGGTTATTGTAATATCACCCTGGTCACCCTCCCTCAGCACTTGCCTCACTTTTCCCACTTCGAAAAAAGCAGCTAGAGGAGTCTTTATGAAACAGGAGTCATGTGTTTTCACTCCTTCCCAAAACTCTCCCATGTCCCACTGCTTCATCCCAGATAAAAGCCAAAGCCTTATCATAGCCAATAATGAAGGACTGGACTCCAAATTTATACTTTGTTTCTGGGCATCACTTGAGTTGTCTCTGCCTTTTTCAACACTAAAGATTTATGGAGAAAAGAGGAGGCCTGTTAAGGAACTGAGGAAGAGAACAAAGAACCAATTGAAAAAGCAAAGTGGAAAGAGCCTAATGCTCTTCCCTCTGTTCTATTTATCAGGCTTGTGCGAAAGCTCAGACGAGTTTAAAATGCCAGTGTGAGACCAAGCTTCAAAATTTCCACTTCTCGTGAACCAAGAAAATTGGCAAAAGGACGCATAGACTTCTGCCACTGTGTGACAAAAATCTAAAAGACTTTCCTCATGATAGGAGGCAGATCAATCCACCTGAAATAAGACCTCAGGTGCTGACACATCACTGTGTTTCTGGGCAGGGCTACTCCGTGTTTCAGAAAATAAATGTAGCGTGTGTGTACACGTGTTTGTGTGTGGCGTAGCAGGTGTGTCTTGCAGTGTATGGTGTAATGCATGTGTGTGGAATGGTGTGTGTGTTGTATATTGTGACGTGTGTGTGGTGGCATGGTGTGGTGTGTGTGCACACACAGGCACGGTTGTGAGTGAGACGGACAGACAGAGGAGTGTGTGGGAGATTCTAGCCATACTCATGAGCCTTACCTAATGTGGATGAGTAAAGGCTGAGGGGTTGGGGGCTGTGGGAGCCTTGGCTGCCATATGAGAAGCCCCACTTCCTTTCTGAATGGTGAGTAGAGACTGCACTGGCATTGCCAGACCCTTCCCAAAGACTGTCTTTGAGTCTACTTCTGAATTGCAGCATGGATTCAAAAGTTTACCAACCCAGAAGGAAGACTAAATTCTGATGTTCTTTGCACAGTAGGGAGACTACAACCAATATTGATGTGGTGTATATTTTAAGATTGCTAGAAGAGGGTGTTTTGAATGTTATCAACACATAGAAATGATAAATGTTTAGAGTGATGGACTGATATGCTAATTTCATCATTATACAACATATACATGCACTGAAACATTACACTGTACCCTTTACATATGTGCAATTTTATGTGTCAATTAAAATTTTACAAATGTAAAAAGAAGAAATGTTTTGAAATGAAAAAACCAGGAACACATTAGATTGGTTTTGAATTTCTACTTCATGAATTAAATAACAGAAAATAATTTAGCCATAGTTAAAAGAGTTTTGAAGGAAAGAGGTTTGAGCACAATTCACTATAATCCCAGACATGAAAGGACTGAAGAAATAGATTAGTTTTCTGACAAACTTATTGACTGTGTACTCTAGTCAGTTAAAAAATAAAACTATGGACTCACAAATGTAAAAGTCACTGACAAAGGAGTTATGGGGATCATAACAGCTCCATTTTAGACAGAGCTAAGTCAACTATAAAGCGTAATGAAATAACACACTTAAGAGGCTAAAATGTGAAAGCAATACATACATAGGAAAGACCAGTACAAAATTCCTGAGCTCCCCCACACCAGCCCCAGCTCACTATTGTTGCAGGTAATGGATATCTGAACTAATAGAGCCAAATAAAAATCATCCCCTGGGCTTTTTTTCTTCCTTTAATTGGAACTGAGAAAGGAAGCAATAGAATGTGGTGGCCATATTCCCTGCGGAAGAAACCATCTGTGAGGATGAAGCCAACACGCTGAGAGAAATAGAGACAAGAAATGGTGCCAAAGAGAGTCCCCATGTCATCTGTGCTGTCTGTGGGGCATTGTGGCAATGCTGTTGTTTCATAGTGTGGTCATCAGAGCCAGTAAATTCTTCTTGGTACTTAAACTAATTCAAGTAGTGCTTGTTTCACCTGTCTCCAAAGCATCTGCATTAAGACAAAGTACTATAGATCAAACAAAAGGACTTTCGGCCTTCGAATTCCCAGAGGAAAAAATATATATGTAAAAGATAACACATGCAAAAAGAAAAATTTTGAAAGCAAAATTATTAATATATTAGCCTAGAAATAGAAAAATAAAGTTGAAAGTTCAGTTACTATTACAACACTTAAATGAAACACTCTAGGGGAAAAGCTGAGCAAGTAAAAAGTCCAATTGAAATAAAAAATGGGCAAATGCAAATGGATATAGTGTATTACTGTGGATTTTTTTAAAACCAGAAGTAGAAATATTAAAAAGCAAAATAAGGTTTTAAGCAAAAGTATAAATGATTTAAACAATCATTTGTATTGGAAAGTTAAATACAAAAAGCTCTTATGAACATGCATGTTCTGTTAAATTTTACTTAGTAATATTTGAAGTCACTTTTTTTTTCTTAATTCCAGTGAATGCTGGTGATGATTGATATGTGAAGGGAAGGTTTCAATGTGCAGATGCCCTTGTCTTGAGTCATTATCTAAAACCCAATGGAAATACCAGACTTTATCACATCACTCTCAGTCTTTAAAAAATCATGTAGACATTGTTCAACACCCGCCTATGAGTGAGAATATGCGGTGTTTGGTTTTCTGTTCCTGTGTCAGTTTGCTGAGAATGATGGTTTCCAGGTTCATCCACGTCCCTACAAAGGATGCGAACTCATCGTTTTGGATGGCTGCATAATATCATGGTGTATGGACACAGGGAGGGGAGCATCTCACACTGGGGTCTGTCGGGGGGAAAAGGGGAGGGACAACAGGGGGTGCGGAGTTGGGGAGGGATAGCATGGGGAGAAATAACAGATATAGGTGATGGGGAGGAAGGCAGCAAATCAAACTGCCATGTGTGTACCTATGTAACAATCTTGCATGTTCTTCACATGTACCCCCAAACCTAAAATGCAATAAAAAGTATATATATAAAAAAAAAGAAAAAGAAATGTAAAAAAAAAAAATCATGTAGACAAAATAAAGGGGATTGTAATAATATAATTGTAAACATCATTCACATATGTGCATATTTATATCTAAGTCCTAAAAACAAAGAATACATTTTTGTTTCAAGATTCATGGAATAAATAATACTTTAAAAATCAATGTTTATAATTTCATACAGTTTATCTAAAATGGACCACAAGGGTTTCGTTACCATTTTGCATCCAAAACGTTCAAAGGGCAGTATGGGAATTGCCTGTCACATTGTAAAAATTCCGTCACTGAAGGTTCTCTTTCTAATGTTCTCATGAAATCTATTTCAAAAGTTTCACTGTAATTTTTTCTTTCCTAGGTGAGAGATGTTTATTATTAAAAGACCCACAAAACTTTTATCCAAAAGAATTCCAAGGGGTATTTCTACGATGAGCTCTATCCAGACTATTATCAAAGGGCCAAGATGTGGTAACAAAATAAGCCTTGACTTTTAAACATTATTTGCTCACTCATTTACCATTCATTCAACAAATATTTATTTTGCACCGACTGGGTACCAGATCCTATATTTGCCAGTGAATACACAGGAGTGAACAATACAGGTTTAGCATCAATTCAATTACCATTTAAATGTACATTGTGAAAATGTTACGAAGAAAAAGAACAAAGTGACATCAGCTAGCATCCAAACTTCAAAAACCAAAAGCAGGCATGCAGTCACAATAACTGAACTTATAAACAGAAACATCCCAGCCAGGAAACTTCTATTTTCGTTGTAACAAAGAGTTACTTAAATTACCTGAGCTGTGATTTCCTTATCTATAACACTGAAATATCAATGTACGAATGAATGCAATAATGTAAAGCAATTACTTGGCATAATAGGTGTGCTATGAATGTCTGAGCCCCTTGCTCTTTAACTGTTTTCTAGAGAGTGAGGAGAAATGTACGCAGCCTTTGAAGCTGAACAGAAGGGATTCAGACCCTGCTCTACTGTGATTCTACTTTCTGTCACTGCTATATAAAGTGGGGGTAAAATATTAATTTGAATCATGTAATTTTGTGGATAGTTGACTATACTTGATATATAGCAACAATTGCATGTGGCTCAACTCTTAACCTGTCTTGAGGATTCTGAGGATTTGACAGTGTCATGTAAAACGAGAGCCTAGCTTCTCAAACAGAGTCCGTGCTTAAGATATAACAGGTTTCCTTACTTTTAAGTCCACACATTTGAATAGTTTACAAAAAAAATAAAAGTTTATGATTGCATGAAATATTCTCAATTTGTGCGCTTCCTTTTTTGCTCTCAAGGCATTGAACAGGTTAAAGCAGAACATGGAATTACAGCCAGCTCAAGAGAGAAGGGATGGTCTGAGTCACCAGATGTGACGTCAGTGCCCTCCACATGCCCAGGTCCACGCTTCACTGGCATCTCAGAAGCAGCTGCGGGTCCATTAAGCTTCCTCCCTGGGTGGCAAGTCAAACATACTGGAAAAATACGCACGATCTAAGTTTTAATTATCAACAGTGGGTAATGAAGACTCCTCTTTGGTTTTGATATGAGAAGGGAAGGTTTCAATTAGCAGATGCCCTTGTCTTGCGCCATTATCTAAAGACTGAGTCCTTCATTTAAATACTTGTGGTTAACTCAGGCACAGGTGTAGAGATATGGCAGTATTACTGAGGAAAGGAAACAATCCACACAAGTCTAACATGTAGTCATGGTTGCTAGTCCTGCTAAGCTAGTAAAGCGCAAATACGGAGCCTCATTCATTAACAGGAATGCTGTCTGTAGTCCATGCTTGTCAGCAGCATGCAAGGTGCAGAGTTGTGGCCTCCCGTGCATGAATGCATCTAGCACTGCTGTGGAGCAATATTGGTTGGTCCAGATAACTGAGCAGTAAAAACATGCTTTAATGACAGCCTGGCACATCTTCCTGGATGCGTGGATATTAAAACAGAATTAAATGTATTGGAACCAAATGGAACGTATAAGAGTTCAACCGTAATCAACCTGGCATGTCAGCTACCCTGGTCTTCTTACTGGCACTAGAGGCCTAGAAGAGAGCAGAGCAGTGATTATGAAAAGAGACACCACTGCATCCCAGCGAAGCAGCTCACTTTGTCATTTTCAGGAGGCCCGGAGACTCTAATCAGTCACAGATGTTCAATATATACCACATCTAGTCCCTCACCTCCTTATAGTGTTTTCTTATGAATTGGTCGATATACAATATAAAGCAATGCAGGAATTTATTCAGCTTGGGAGGTAGGAATTCCTGAAAATATAGTCTTCTTTTTCTTAAAATAGCTCATTGAGAACTTAAACTCAACTGTAAATTTGTATGTCCAGATTCCTCATTTCCTGGGACCAGCCGCCCCACCCTCCCCTACACATGGCTAAGACATATAACTTACGAACATTTAACAAACCAGCTTGCTTTTCCCATTAGCCTGTGGAGGGCTGGGAGAAGCCCATACACATGACACTCTAGCGCAATGTTTCATCTTTTTCACAATACTATTTTTCCAGTTTTGGTTTTATTATCTCCCAAGTCTCATCCCATACACAATCCTGGGATTCCTCAACTTGAGCAAATGAATCATCTCCTTCTTCAGAAAGAATATTAAAGACCACAGCAGACTGATATACCCTTTGGTCTCTAGAGGAGATAAACAACAAAAACAATAAAAAGAATTTCTGAGTGGAATGCATGAACCTCAAAACATGTTTCCCGAAACAGTAAATGACAAGCACATGAAACATAACTTTTAACTATTTTCACCCTGCAAAATCAGCCATTCCAAATGTTCCTCAGTAAGAACTCGGTTAACTCATTATTGATCTATTATGTGGAATAGAAGTCATTGTAAGATGTTTGGAAATGGCTTTAATAGTACTAGAAAATATTCAATATTTTAATATTTCACTTACCTTTAATATAAAGAGTAAGTGAAAAAGACAGATTAAAACATGTATAAGTTTCAATTCCAGATATGTCAAATCAATGTACACTCACAGATAGAGAAAAATTAAATGAAATATCAACAGTGATGGGTTTCATGTAGATTTTATCCTCTTCTCTATGATTTTCTGTATTTTATATTAGCTCATAATTAAGAAAACATAGTTCTATTTGCATTACCTAATTTTTAACTCAAAAGGCCTTTATGAAACACTTCTTGTAAGTGTATATACTTTCCAAATAGTTTTAGCAGTTTCTAAGGAAAGATAAAATAATAATATGAAATACTATTAACTGGTAGGAAATCAGTGAGTCAAGAACAGCACATCCCTGGAAAATGAAAGACGGTTTTTTTTTTTTCAAGTTTTTCGCACTACACAAAAACAATTACTTTACATTTTTTACATACTAATTAAGGCCCAAGAGCAGGGTATTTCTTAGCAGCTAAAAACTGTCAGGGTTAACTACTGAGAACAAGCCTTTCCTTTATTGCTTAATTATATCAAATCAATTTAGTTTTCAATTTTTGCAAAGCAGAAATGTCTTAGTGAGGCCAGTTTAACAAATTTCTGCACAGTTGCCTGTAAAATGAATGTAAGCCATGCCACATGGTGCCATGACTTTTACAACATGAAAGATATGATATATTAAAAATATTGGGTTGTAAAGAAAGCAACAAATATGTCAAGACATACTTAAAAGAGAATTAATATTCACTGATAAAATATTAGTTCATAGGGTAAAATGTCACCATATGAAGTGATTAAAAGAAAAAAAAATCAGTTCGAAAGTGGCCTGGGGTGGAGGTAGAGAAATGAGCCGTAGACAAGTCTGCCTGATCGAGTAGACATCCTGTCCTTTCAAGGAACAGCATTTAGGAGAGGTGAAAGAGAGAAACAATCACATTTTCCTTTATATTGTTCCCGTTTCAATTAAAATCATAGATGAGAGAAAGGTCTACAGAAATTTAATTTTGGTATTGTCTTTGCTACTCTTGCAAAACTACTTAACTTCTTTTAGTTTATACTTCTTCCAGGTAACTTGACCCAGTATGGTAGAAAGGCATCTTCTCAGGTGCCAATCTTTGCCCCAGGCCAAGTCCCTGAGAGCACTGGCTTTAAAAGGACCATGAACCTGCACGGTGGTTTCTACAGGATAGAATAGATAGTAGATAGTAGATCAACATGGCAACCTGTAGTCATGGGTGCATAAAGGAAGCATGGCATCATGCAGGTGACTAGAGGAGATAAACAATACCAGACAATCTAACTTTAAAGTATGATACGTTTTCTTCCATTTTTTTCTGAAGTATTGAGTTTCGAAAAAAAATAGAAAAAGCGCACATGCAATAAAGTCTAAACAAACTTAAGTATGCAACTTGGTGATATGCCACAAATGTATATTCCTGTCTAACAGCCATTCAGACCAAGATCTGGACTATCACGCAATCCAGAAGCATCTTTCTTGCCACCCAGTACTCCTCTCCCAGAGTGAATACTATTCTGAATTGTATCACCACTGACTAATTTCATTTGTTTTTCAACTTCATATGAATAAAATATTATAGTCATTTAAGTCTAGGCTTTCTCCTTCAAACTCTTTTCTGTCAAATTCATATATGTTAATGCATAGTTTTTTTGTTATCTTGTATTTCAAAAATATAGACCATAACTCATTTGTACATTCTGATGGTAATAAGACAGGTTAGTCAGGTTCCTTTTGATCTATTATCAATAAAGCTGCTGCAGATATTACTTTACATTGCTTTTTTGCACATATACCATTAGCGATATGCCTAGTTGAATTGCTAGATGATGGAGAATGCATACGTTCAGCTTAATAAATAGCAACAAAATGTTTTCTGAAGTGGTCGCACCAACATTTATACCAATGTGCAATACTCCAGATCTTCACCAACACCTGGTATTTTCAGGTTTCCTGTCTCTTTATTTTTCTCTTGATTTCCTTATTATTTTGTTTACATTTTCAAATATATCTGATGAGTGTGTTAATATCAGATGGTTTTATGATATTTGCCTCTGATGATTAATAATTTAAAGAACATTTTTATATACATTTTTCCATTTGGATACAATTTTGCTTTTCTTTCTTTTGTAGGAGAATAACATACACATTCCATTGATCCAGCTGAGAGGGAGATCTGGACATTGTTATGGCTAGATTTTTTAATGCAAAGCTCTTACTTCTATAGCCTTATGTCTAGCATACAGGCCTTCTAGAACTTTAGCCGATTACCTGCAGAATTTGCTCTGGCTCCTCTATCATGACCTCCCTTGAATTCCAAATTTTGCCTCTTAGCGCTACATGTCTGAAATCTTTTTTCTGCTCTTTAGGTCCTGAGAGGCTGCTTTTGTATTGTCAGTGGAGCCTGGCTCTCTTCTCCTCTCTCTCGGTTCTCTCTCACCATGTAATCTGTGCACATACCAGCTCCTGTTTACTTTCTGCCATGACTGGAAGGAGCCTGAGGCCCTCACCAGATGCAGGAGCTGGTGCCATGCTTCTTGTACAGCTTGCAGAACCAAGAGGTTAACGAGCGTTTTTTAAATAAATTACTCAGACTCAGATATTTCTTTGTGGTTAACAAAATGGACTAAGAGACATGTATGGAATCTTGAAATACAAGAAGAGAATATTAAGAAGTAGGACTAGAAAAGGTATGAATCAGAGTATAAAGAGTCTTTTATGCCATGGTAGAGAGTTTAATGTTGTAAACCATAAGTTAAGGATATTTGGCAGTGATGTAAACAGTGATATTAGTCTGAAAGTACTGGTAAACGAATGCTTGGTGAAAATCCACTTCAGAGCCCACTTCTGTAACAGTGAATGTATGGTTGAAAATAAGTGAAAAATCAGTATATCACTCTTTTTCAGCTCTCTGTCATCATGCACTTGAAAGAAGTAGAATTGTGTTTTTATAGAGTTAAATCAATGCACATCTCTCAGACAACAGAAACCATATTAATTGAAACACTGAGAGCATAACATGCTGTACATTCTTGTTAAACTTGTTGTCACTTTAACAATAATATTCTTGATTAGCTCCCAGAATAATCGTTAAACTGGTCTAAGAAATTTTGAACTCCATTATTGCAAAAAAGCCAATATGATTATATTAATATAATGCTAGGAACAAACACAACCATTCAAATATAAGAAACAAAAGGAGAATAACAACATTAAAATAAACTTAAGTAAACACCAATCTACCTGAGACAAAACTCCAAATGTAAGAAAGACATAGTCATGTTTTTAAAAGGCGTATATATTAAACTGTTTCTTGTAGTTCATTAGTTCTTGGTGACAGCAATGAGACTTCATCAAATCACCCAGGCAGTGTTTTCAATTAAGAAGCACTACTCACTCACCACCCTACCACACTGACATTCTGGCATATTTAGAATGCCTAAAACTCAGAATTCTGCATTTACTTAGCATGCCTACAATTCATAAGTCTGAATTCTAAATTCCATAGTTCTGAGACAGGGCCAGAAATATACTTTTAAAGAAACATCTCAGTATTTTTATGTTCAGTTTCTGGATCACACTTTAGGGGACAATAGCCCAGGAAATGAAATAGGGAGATTACTTGGAAGTCACTACATACTACTGTCCATGCTATAGATAAGGAAACAGACAAGTACATATTCTAAGGTGAACTGCTTTAAGATTCCTCCTCAGCCACATGAAACATATAGAAAAAGTAAGAACATGGTTCTATGGAATGAAGAAAACTCAAAATATGATCATGAGGATCTGATTATGAACATATGATATATATCAACTTGATTTGTATAAAATAAAAAGGAGACACAGCAACTAATTTGGTCCTAAATGTTTAAATATATAGGTATTCATACTGAAAATGAAACTTTATGATAGGTTGCATAACTACATTATAAAATTAATAAATTCAAGAACCTACTACATAGCATATGCAGCACAAATAGTAAAATATGCATATTAAATTCATGACAGTATGGACCACATAATATGTATGCAATTTCTATATTTGGGGTTGTCTGCTGAGGTTGAACTTCTGATATTTTTTAATCCAATGTTGAGATACTGGAAAAAATACTGTTGTAAAGTTTTTAGTAAATTTCTATATTCCAAAAAGTAAAATTTTGAATTTACCTGTGTAGCAGAAGGCTTTTTTGTATTGTGTAACACCTTCATTTTTATTGAAGAAATATGGAGTATTAGTCCTATACATGGCCATGCTCGTTTTAATGGTACACAATTGACCAAGAGCAAATAATCCAAAGGTTATTACTGACCAAAGGTTTATTAAGGAGAATAAAACCAATGTAAGTATTTAGAATCTAGTAAGACAGAAAATGTAATGCAAAAAAAAAAAAAATGTAATGTAAACCAGAAAGAATGTTCAAGGAAAATGTATATTCACAATTAATTAATTCTTAAATATAGAGCTATTTTCTAAAAATGAGTTGATTCGTGGATAAAAGATTGATTTGTTTATTGCAGCACTATTTACAATAGCAAAGACAGAGAACCATCAATGCCCATCAACGATAGACTGGATAAAGAATATGTGGTACATATACACTGTTGAATACTATGCAGACATAAAAAGAATGAGCTCATGTTCTTTGCAGGGACATGGATGAAGCTGGATGCCATCATCCTCAGCAAACTAACACAGGAAAACCAAACATTGCATGTTCTCACTTATAAGTAGAAGTTGAACAATGAGAACACATGGACACAGGGAGGGGAACAACACACACCAGGGCCTGTTGGGGGCTGGGGACCAAGGAAAGGGAGAGCATTAGGACAAATACCTAATGCATGCGAGACATAAAACCTAGATGACAAATTGATAAGAGCAGCAAACAACCGTGGCACATGTATACCTACGTAACAAACCTGCACATTCTGCACATGTATCCTGGAACTTAAAGTAAAATAAAAATAATTAAAACATTTGTTGCTTATAGGCATTATAAACAAAATTAACATGCAAACAGATCAGAACAAAGTTGCAGACATTTAAAGTGTTCTTATAATAAGGAAAAAAACATAAACCAACAGAAAAATGGGCAAAATATAAGAACAGGCAAAGTATAGAAGACAAAATTATTATTTGAAAAGCATTTGAAATATTCAACCTTACTATTGAAGGAAGCATGAATAATGGTGATATTCGGGTAGAATTTGCTTTCTTCCAATTCTGTAATTTTTTAAATGGTACTATCTTAAGCAAGAAGGGATATCATCACTGTGCTTGTATATTAGATTAACTTTTCTGTTAATATGCAAACCATCAGAAAAATACACACAGATATCTATGGAAGGACATTCAAGGAAGCACTACACACAAGATAAAAAATTGAATATTTCACAATATTTATGATTGATTTCTAACCCACAGCAATATAAAGTTTACAAGTAAGACTTCAGTCTTTTATTGAAGAAAAAGTGCGCTAGATCAAAAGACAATAGAAATCCTAAGAACAACAACAACAAAACCAAAACAAACCATAAGTAACACATTTGTTCAGTCATTTTCAGAGAATTACTTTGACTCCTTGTTAAAAATGCAGATCACTGGGGGTACAGAGCCTACTTTAAATCCACAGAATCAGAATCTCTAGATGTTGGGACTAGATATCTGCTATTTAAGAGAAGACTGCATTTTTTAAAATATACTAAAAATAGATAATCACTGCAGAAAACCTTGTTTCATTTTGTGGCTCTAAAGACTTCTGAAGAATTCTACTCTGCAATGTCAATGCCCTGGAATCCAGGTAGGACTCTGATCCTAGGATCTTAATTATAGTAAATCTACCTGCTTTTATTCATGGTCCCTAGCAGGGATTGTGTCTTGTGAGTGACCTTTAGGGCAAAGAGAATAGCACTCAAAGAATCTTCTTTGTCTAATAAGCCATCTGGAATGAAGCCTGGAATTTATTTTTTTAAAGAAAGTCTTTATTTAATCCTGTCTGAGGACAGTTCAGACATGTTTGAGGTATCTGTCTCTTATTAATCCATCAGGAAAGAATCGTGGTGAGGAGCTTGTAATGACCTTCTAAGCATGGAGTAACACATCCAGCAATTCACTCTGTCCACAAAACAATTTGCCTTGGGCCATGCTTAGAAGTTGGTACTATCATTGTAGTCCATTTACTTTAGAGTGATGAAGTGTTATGAAGAGAGCTTAGATGTGATTTTCTTCTTAAATTACTTAATATGAATGAAATAAATGAAAGATTGTCAGAAACAATAATATCTGACAATATAAGTGAACAACAACTATGATTGAGTTGTGATGTTGAGATGAACTTGTGTCTAATTATATCTGGATTAATATATGATATTCAAAAATTATATTCCTAGATTTTCCTTGAAAAAATGAAAATGAAAAAAAAAAATGAATCCTTAATCACAGGTTCTCCCTAGAAAGTATATTGTTGAAACTGCTTATGCTTCAATCTGAAACATATTATAATACTCTTTGATAAGCCAATTTTAGGGAACCAGATAAAAGCTTGGAGCTTGTGTTTCACTTGAACAAATTTTGCATGTACAGAAAATAGAAAGATCAAGGAAGTGTGATGACTACTGTTTGGAATAATCGTCATTTCTTTCTGCATAGACATAATCTAATGTGTGCACTTTTCTAATGAATTGCATGATTTTATCCAGTAGAAAGGACCCTTCATTATCAGAGATCAGCAATAACAATGAGCTAAAGGTATCTGGATGTGGTATAATCTTCCAAGTTTAAATGTAAACAGTCATAAGTGTTGGGCAAAAAGAAGTCTGGAAATACACCTAATCTAATTAAAGAGGCAGAAATGTCTGGAAGAGTATTATGAAATGATATGAATGTCCAATCATTTGTAGAATTTATTGTCTATTGGGACCACCACAGGACTTGGTTGACAATGAATATGACTTTGTTCTGAGAGTGCTTTTGTTTAGAATCTAAGTTATTGGTGCTTTAGAGATCTTTGCTTCTGTCATAGATAGTACTAATGGTTCCTGGAAATGGGGCTGGCAGATAAATATAGCTTCCTAGTATTGAGGAGTGTTAACTATTGAGGAGAACAATAGGATTGCTAAAATATGGAGTAAAATTAACTGCCAGGTAGGTGTACAAAAGCCACAGTCCCCAGTAAATTAGCAAGTAAAAAGTCTTCCTAAGAGTATCTCTAGAAGGGAAAACAATATTTTGACATGGCTTGGGAAGCATTCAACATTTAAACAGAAAAAAAAAAAAAAAAACACCAGCCAAATAATAAAGAAAAAACCTTTAATTGTGTAGGTGTCAGAAACTGGCACAATACATAATACTCTGAGAACTTGAAACCCAAAAAGAATGAAGCAGATTGACATCCTGTGAAGAGAGTAGACTGAGGATACAACTAACTGAACCTGTATACCAGGGCTTTCCTCACGCTCTAAGCATGTAGAGCCTGCAGCTCTAAGCACCAGTGCCCTGTTTATTTCCAGACCACATTTACTAATGGAAAGAGAGCTCAAAGAGCCAGTAAGATAATGCTCCCCAAAGAGGTTTCTGAAGCATACATTTAGATTATTGGGTGAGGGCTAAGACTGGTCTGAAACTAAGTGTAATTTTTAAAAACTTTATACTATAAAACATATGAAGACATTTCACAGTGAGTGCTCCCTAGTCTAAATTTGCACACAATATTGTATCAGAACAACTGACTGATAATTGGAGGTCATCCTCATAACTATTATGTGAACTCCTCAGTGCACCTTTTTCAGGAGGGAATGAGAGTAAGGCTACAGATGTAAGGTGGTGGATGGGTGGGGAGTGCATTGGATTTGAAATAGAGATATCTTCAAAACTGTTAAAATATTTTTAGCTGTAAGTGGTAAGAAAAGATATTTTAGAGTTTTGAGCAGAAGGTTGACACATCCTAATGTAACTCTTAGGGGAACTATCCTGGCTGCCCTGTTGATAATGGAGAATGGGAATTTCTAGATACAGGAGAGTAGGTGGCTGCTGTAATAAAATAAACAAGAGCAAAGAGTGGTCTTGATCAGAGTGGAACATGGCAGAGGTAGAAGGCATATTGGCAGGTTTTGGGTATGCAATATTTTAAAACAAGGGCCTATTAGGTGAGCTGATGTATTGAGGTCTGGAATAAAGAAGTTAAGGTCAACAAAAGACATTTAGCTTAAACAACTGGAAGCAGTGAGTTTTCACTTCCCAACACTAGGAAAGTGATGGAAGCGTAACACTTTAGGGATAAAATGAGGTATTTTGAACAGGCTGATCTGGAGATGCCTATGATACAGACAGTACTGTTATACAAGCAGTGGGGCTAAGTCTTGAGTTCAGTCAAGAAGCCAGTCCTGGGGATTAAATGTATGGACAATTAGCATGTGCAGGCATTTAAAGACATGAGATGAAGTAAATCACTGAGAAAATGAGCATAGAAGTAAAGAGAAGAAAATTAAGCACTGAGCCTTGAATCATTTTTGAGAAGAAATAAGAAAAAGAGATTGGGCAGGAGAAGCTAGTAAAATACATTCTATAAGTAGCTAGTGAGATAACTGGAAAAGCTACACCAGAAAGGACAAGTTAGTAGTCAACTGTGCTAAATGCTGATGATAGGTCAAGTAAGACAAAGATAATTAACCACAATATTTCTCAATGCAGAGGTCATTTGTGGAGGCAATTATCCCAGTGGATTTTGCTACAAAGGAGGGCAGAGAAATAGGTAAAAGGAATCACTCAAAAATAAATCAGAGAGAAGGTTTTCTTGGTTTGTTGTGGTTGCTCTTTTGTTGTTCAGTTGGGAGAAATTGCAACAATGTTTATAATAATTGAAGTCATCCAGGAAAGAGAACAAGGAGAAAAAGGAGGGGGGAAAGGAGGAAGAGGAGGAGGTGAAGGAGGAGAACAGAAGACTCCATTACTGCTAGAGAAATTTCCTTAAGTAAACTAGAGGAGGTATTATAGATTCTATGTAAAAAGAGGTGCATCAGATAGGAAAAAGGATGGCTAAGGAACAGGAAGGCAGACAGAATATAAGAAAGCAGTCATACAGGTCTGTATGCATAGACAGTAATGGAAGCTTGTGTGCCTTTTCTCCTCAGTGTTTCTATATTCTCAATGAATTAGTAAAGAAATTGCAGAGGTTGAGGAGGGAAGAAAAAGTGTAGGAGGTTTGAGGAGAAAAGAAGAAAGTTTTAGTCATTTACATCAAAATAATGACAGATTGAATAGACCAGCATATCTGGTAGAGTTTCTAGGTGACATTAAATATCAACTTGCATATGTTGAACCATCCTTGCATCCCTGGTATAAGACCCACTTGATCATGACGTATTATCTTCTTGATGTGTTGTTATATTCAGTTTACTGGTATATTGTTGAGAATTTTTGTGTCCATCTATATCAGGAATATTGATCTGTAATTTTTTTTGTTGTATCCTTTTTTGGTTTTGGTATCAAGGTGATACTGGCCACATAGAAAGAGTTAGGGAGAATTCTCCTTCTCTATTTTTGGAAGAGTTTCAGGAGGACTGATAGCAGGTCTTCTTTGTAAGTTTGATGGAATTAAGGTCTGAATCCATCTGGTCCTGGAATTTTTTTGTTATTCGGAGACTTTTTAAAATTATTGATTCACTCTAGGTACACATTATTGGTCTATTCAGAATTTCTATTTCTTCTTGGTTCAATCTTGGGAGGTTGTATATTCCTAAGAATTTATCCATTTTTCTCTAGATTTTCTAATTTGTGAGCTTATATGTGTTCATAATGGTCTCTGAGAATCTTTTGTATTGCATTTAATGCTATAAACTTCCCATTTAGAACTGCTTTTGCTGTATCCCAGAGGTTTTGGTATGCTTTCAACAGAGGCCTAATATCCAGATTTTACAAAGAATACAAATTACTGACAATAAAAGTGAAAAAAAAAAAAAAGGAGAGACATACAATGGCCAAAAGCATATGAAAAATATAATGCTCAACATCACTAATTATCAGGGAAATGCAAATTAAAACCAGAATCAAATGTCATATTATACCAGTCAGAATAGCTGTTATTAACAAAATAATAATAACAGGTGATGAGAATGTGGAGAGAAGGGAACAGTTACACACTTTTGGTGGGAATGTACATTTTTGTTTGGATCTTTCCAACTTCTATGGAAAACAGTATGGCGATGTCTCAACTAAAAACAAAACTACCATTTGATTCAGAAATACCATTACTGGGTATCTACTCAGAGGAAATTATCATACCAAAAAGTCACCTGCACTCATATGTTTATCACAGGACTATTCACAACAGCAAAGTTATGGAGTCTTTTGCAGCTACATAGGTGGGAATGGAGACCATTATCTTAAGTTAATTCAGAAACAGAAAGACAAATGCTGCATGTTCTCCTTTATAAGTGGGAGCTAAATAGTGTGTACAAATGCACATACAGAGGCTAGGTGCAGTGGCTCACACCTGTAATTCCAGCACTTTGGGAAGCTGAGGTGGGAGAGGATAGCTTTAGCCCAGAAGTTCAACACCAGCCTGGGCAACATAGTGAGACCCTGTCTCTATTTTAAAAATGCAAATAGAGTGTGAAATAAAAGACATTAGATACTTGGACAGCTGGAAGGTTGGGGGGCAGAAGTGGATGATGAGAAATTACTTAATGGGTACGAAGTACACAATTTGAGTGATGGCTGTACTAAAACCATAAACTTCATCACTGCATAATATATCCATATAACAAAATTGGACTTGTACCCTTTAAATCAATACGAAGGCCAACTTGAAGTTAGTGGTCATTGATTTAAAATAAAATCAGTCATCATTATAGGTTTTCAATTCTAGACATTTCTGTTTTGAAGTTCTGCAGGACTAAGAAGAACATTCTTCCCTTTGCAAAGGAATGGTAGAATGTGTCATGTAAGGCATGAGGTTGGTGAGACAGATATGTGGAGGAATGCAGATAAAGCATTCTATGAGGCATTGAGGTTTACCCCAAGATTACAGAGCTTGAGACAAGAAAATAGATACATGAAATCACTATGGAAACACATTTTAAAGCATATTCACAAATGAGTAGTCTCAGCAATATGAACCAGAAAAATAAATGGAGACAGAGACTTACACCAAACGGAAGAAAATAATTGCACCTGTTAAGCCAGTGTGACATGCCTATTGTTCCCAGCAATCTGAGGCTATCAACAGGTACTCTTTTTTTCTGCCAATTTAAATGTCTGGTTTTTCATAATTCCCTTTAGTCTGGAAAATAAATTGGTTTGTCTGCAATGACTTATAATCTATTTGTTCTTATCGTTTTCTTCAGTGAAATGAAGTAGACAGCAATTTTCAAATTGTGACAAGTCTGAAAGTTCACCTGAAGTCATAAGAGGCTTTCAAAATTCACACCATAAACTTTGGTTTTAGCCTACACTTAATGACCACATCGTTTTCTATTGATAGCATTCTTTAATATCCAAGCAAACGCTAAAGGATTGTACACAGATAGTAGAATCACTCTGCTTCAGGTGAATTCGCACCCTTATAACCAGATAAAAAAAATGTAAAATTGTATAAATGCACTGGACACAGATAACAGATGACATAAAATAATATGGCATTACTTATCTAATTCATACATGATAAATCACTACAAATATAAATTTTAATAAACCGTTATTTGAAAAGCAAAATATGTGAAACTTGTGAAATACATTTTTTTAAAGAAAACAAATGCTGTCTTCATAATTTCTATTGCTGAATGAAATTATGCTAGTTTGTAATTTTTATTGCTCCTATTATTACTGCTTTCATTAATGTAAGATTTGCAGTTAACAATATATTCTTATGCATCATTATCTATTATAATTAGAAACACCTGATTGTCTATAAGACCAAAGAAGAAATTTAGAGGTGAAAGAGGTTAAGTACATGCTCAAACTTGAATGTGAAGGCAGGTCTTGAATCTCAGATTTTCTGATTCGCCTCTACACATTGACTATTCTCTCATTGATTTCTGATATTTCCTCCAAATATATTTTCAAAATTAATATAAAACTGTTTTTGTGGGTCAAGATGGCCAGGGGAGACCTATGTTAATTCTAGCTAAATAGTTATAAGCTTGCTTAGCTCACAGTACACTGAAGTTTATATACCAAACTAAACTATATTATTGGTGCCATTAATTAGAAATCAAGAGGCAACAGGAGGCCTAAGGTAAAGACCATCCAAGAGCACAGTAACAACGGGGAACACCTCAGGGTGGTTGCAGAGCAGGCAATACTGCCCTGGTCCCACAAATGCCTTCTCAACACAGAGATTGCATAAGGGCCTTAGAAATACAGCTTATGCAAATATCGCTGACAAGGGAGGCGACCTCTGCTCACAAGATCCAGGACGGTCTTTGCAGATGGGAGCTGGCAAGGAAGAGAAAAGCCTTGCAGGGCAGAGATCACAGAACGCCTCAGGCTATGCCTAGGTTCTCGGAATATGGAGTGATTTTAATTGCTCTATGTCCTCATGTCCTCAATGCTCAGGAGATAAAAGCCCCCTGATGCATTGGGTGTGGTCAGACTGGGTGGCTCCTCATCCGCTATGCTTCTGATAACAATCGGTGATAAACTCAGAGTACTAGTTTAGCATGTCTTAGAAGGATTTCAAGTGCTGTTGGATGGTCAGAACACTAGTTCAGCATGTCTTAGAAGGATCTCATGTGCTCTCACCCAGCTATCTTACTTATCCCTTTACCCTCCCCTTCCACACCCATAAGATCAATGAGATTGTGCACATAATAAAAGTGTTTGGAGCCCAGAGCTTCGGGCCAAGGAGTTTTCCATGCTTGTGTTGGTCCCCTGGACACATACTACAAATTCTACTCTTGTGTCTCTGTCTTTATTTCCTTTTCTCAATCCCCCCTCACCGCCGGGACTAAGGGCACTCAGGTATGGGGTTGGGCTGGTTCGAAACAGTTTTCACATATAAAATTTACTGTTGCCTGGGCTGGTCTCGAACTTCTGGACTCAAGCTGTCTGCCCACCTCAGCCTTCCAAAGTGCTGGAATTATAGGCATGAGTTACCACACCTGGCCTACAGATATTTTTTTCTAGGTAATGTGATTTGGGATACTTTTTATTTCTTTATTTTAATCCATTTTAACACTTTTCAAAGATCATGCATAATTTTTCAAAAACAAAGAACAATTTCTCAATAAATATTATCTCATTATAAATATATATTATCAGTAGAAATACCAGAACACAAAGCATATTGAAGAAAAAAATTAAAAATCATATGAATTCAGCCATCCTGAGTCACCGTTAACCTTTTTGTTTTTATCTACCTACATATTTATTTACATGTTTTTAATTGAAAAGAAGAAAATAAGCCTGTTACATAATGACTTCAATGTTTTATATTACAATTGATCATAAGTGATTTTTAATGTTAGAGAATATTCTCACAAAATGAACTTTTTAATGGCCACACATTGTAAAATACACATAATTCATTTAACCAACTACCTATTACTGAACAATTAGGAGGAGAGCTGTGTTTTAAAATAGCCATTAGGAGTTAATGACCTAGGTTTGTGTTCTTTCCAAAACAATATAAGCTCATAAAAATGCACAGGTTTTGTGAGCTCTGTATTCTGTAAAATGTCTAACATGAGTGTACTCCAATAAAAAAAGATGATTCCAGCCAGCCAGAATCAATCCCCACAGACAGAGTGAAAATTTTATGCCATTAAGGCTGGAGAAAATGTAACACCTTTTCCTATTCCTCACATTTCAAAGCACATTTAGATCAACCTAAGATTTATATCTCTTCCGTTGCTATATTGATAAAGCTGGACGATTTTGCTGTTGTGTGCACAGTGCTGAATCTTCAGAGCTTAGGAGATGGGGCTGCATTTCTTTTATGTCACTTAATAGCTTGAACGGGTTATTTAACCTTTTCCTGAGCCTCAGTTCTCTCATCTCCAAAATGGGGCTCATGTCATTTAGGGTGTGCAGTTCTTAATTAAGTCCAAGGTTCACAGTTGTCTCTCACAGCCCATGGTTCATTGCCATTACCATGGCTGCCACTAGTGCTGTTTCTTAAATAGTGTGCCCAGGAATCTGCCGGGATATTTATTGCTACATTTTCAAATCAGTATTTAAATTTTGCACTTCAAAAGTGAAATGTACCTTACTGTTCATTTCCGGAAAGATCACTGGGGAGAGTTGTTAGGACATTTCTGACATGCTATACTTTATGGAATATTATTGTTTGAACACACACACACTCAGAGCTCTCATGCAGCTCTGAGGTACCTAACCCCAAAGACAGATTCTTTATCCCCAATACATTCAATGCACATTAGAGGAGAAGCATTAGGATGAGGACAATGAAACTCACATTTTCAGAGGGGAGGATGGGACACCTGGCAGTCACTTGTTCCTGGAACTACCACAGCCACACCCTTTATGGCCCCTGGTCTTGCTCCTTGGAAGGGCTGTGAGCATTGTGACACATCTTATGAATATAGGTCCCAGGATTCCAGGTTTCATGGGTGTTAAAGGCCAGACTTTGGTTTTATTTGGTAGTCGATTTTTCTCAGGATGTGCTGACATTCCAGTTTATTGGCTTTTAGTTAATGGCATAATGAGTACAAAACCCTACCTCCTCCTCTGTGCAAACTGTTACTTCTTAGGTTAAATGTATTATTTCTTAATACCAAATTCCCTATTGCTGATTAAGCTAGATAGACTTCAGCTTCTCTTTCACCTGTGAAAGAGCTCAGGTGTCTGAAACCCAGGGCTTCTGCACAGCTCCACTCAGCAGGCACCAGCTTCCTCTCATTTCTGCTCCACCCTACCGGGATTGCAGTTGCTCTCGTGGCTGAAGGTACTTCACGGAAAGAGCACAATGGTGCAGAACTACCCCTTATTACAGGGTTTCAGGTAATGAAAACAGGCATGAGACAGGCAACTGCAGGGCTATCCCTTTCATGTCACTAATTTTCATGATGTAAGTGATTGCCTTTGCTATTTTTCTATTACATCTTCTTTCCATTCAACTTGCAAAAATGTATGGCTAACACAAAGCTAGAAATTTTCAGGGAAATCCAAGAAGGAAAAGGAAACAAACAGAACTGACATTTTTCCACAAGACAAGATCTATTTAGATAGCTGTTATTTAGCTTTCAAGTCTCACAAGCTACTATATCAAATATTAAATAACCACTGTACTTTGCAATAATAATTTGGTAGCATATTAGAAATTTCTATTTTTCCTTCTAAAAGAGCACTTCTTAAATTCTTGGCAAAGTCATATATGAACTTGGAATTTCATACATAGAAATCTGTTTTATAGAATCCCTGTAGAAAAAGGTTCTATAAAATGTACATGTAGTGTATCTTAAAAATATCATAAATGAATTATCTGTATTTATTTCAGATTCAGTGAGAGACCAAGAGTATATCAAAATAAAAGCAAGAATCGTGGAGTATTAGTCCATTCTTGTGCTGTTATAAAGAAATACCTGAAACTGGGTAATTTATAAAGGAAAGAAGTTTAAGTAGCTCATGGTTCCACAGGCTGTACAGGAAGCATGGTTGAGGAGGCCTCAGGAAACTAGAATCATGGCAGAAGGTGAACAGGAAGCAGGCATGTCTTACATGGCAAGAGGAGGAGGAGGAAGAGAGAAAAGGGAGAGGTGCCACACACTTTTAAACAACCAGATCTTGTAAGAACTCACTCACTGTCACGAGAACAGCAAGGTGGAACTCTGCCCCCAGATCCAGTCATCTCCTACGAGGCCCCACCTCCAACACCAGAGATTAGAATTCAACACGAGATTTGGGTGGGCACACAAATCTAAACCATGTCAGTTATAAACCTGAGTATTCTAGTCACAAGTTTTAATATGCATATCTTTTATTCATTTTATAAATTGTTATATGTCATTGTTTTTTTATATGTATATAATCAACTTTTTAATTCTAGCAATATTTCATATTTTTTGTAATAGTCTCAAAATTACACCATATGTTAAATTTATTTTAGTTAATGCAGCAAATTACCCATGTCTTAGACATTCACATATACTAACAATGTTGTGTTTTAATTATAGAGGGAGACTATTTCTTTAATATGTTTGTCATATGCAGTATTTAAAGAGCAAATAAGAAAAAGACATAAATTGCTATTTTTATGTTAGAATGTTATTCTTTCCTTATCTAAACAATGCAAATATGTTCATTAAAGTATAATTAGAAAGCATAGATAATTAGAAAAAATAAGCTAGCCCATTACAACAAACAATTGCAACCACTATTAACATTTCAATGTCTTTTTGCCTAGTTTTCAGTTGTAAACATATCACAGGCCTATTTAGTACATTTTATCAACTAGCACTTTGTTGTAAATGTAGTTTTAACAGCCTTAATATTTTAAAAATAGATGTGTTGCAGTTCATATAGGATTTCCAATATTTGGATAATTTAGTGGTGTTTAGGGTTTCATAATTATAAGTAATATTGCATTAACATTTATGTTTTTGCCCAATACTTACAGTCAAAAAGTATGATAGGTGACCACTTTCACTGGCAACATATAATGATTCTTACCCTTACTGAACTTGCCACCAGCAGGGAGACAACCATTAAAACAAGTAAATTGAATACAATATGCAAAGTGGATTGGGATCACAGTGATAAGAGACATTAATGCTTACTGCCTGCTCAGCTTTGTTTCTTAATTTGGGATAATTTTCTTTGGATAAGTTTCCTTCTGGAAGTGCAATAAGTGAATCAATAGGTAACGGCATTTTTTTTTTTATTATATATATATATTTATGTTTTACTTTAGGTTCTGGGATACATGTACAGAACATGCAGGTTTGTTACATAGTGCCATGGTGGTTTGCTGCACCTATAAGCCCATCACCTAGGTTTTAAGCCCTGAATACATTAGGTATTTGTCCTGATGCTCTCCCCCTAGTGTTTGGTTTTCCGTTTCTGTGTTAGTTTGCTAAGAATGATGGTTTCCAGTTTCATCCATGTCCCTGCAAAGGACATGAACTCATTCTTTTTTTATGGCTGCATAGTATTCCATGGTGTATATATGCCACATTTTCTTTATCCAGTGAATCACTGATAAACATTTGGGTTGGTTCTAACTCTTTGCTATTGTGAACAGTGCTGAAATAAACATATATGTGCATGTGTCTTTACAGTAGAATGATTTATAATCCTTGGGGTATATACCCAGTAATGGGATTGCTGGGTCAAATGATATTTTGGATTCTAGATCCTTGAAGAATTGCCACACTGTCTTCCACAATGGTTGAACTAATTTACACTCCCACCAACAGTGTAAAAGCATTCCTTTTGTTTCTTAATTTGGGATAATTTTCTTTGGATAAGCCTCCTTCTGCAAGTGCAGTAAGTGAATCAATAGGTAAGGGCATTTTTAAAGCTTTTGAAAAACTGGCCAGCATTTCCAGATCAATGTTAAGTAACAATGGTTACTTATGCAAACTGATTCTGAGTTTTTTCTCCCCAGTTGCATCAAGGTTAGGCACAATTGAGTATAAGTGTCACTTTGAAATAGATACGTTTTATCGTAATAAAGAATACTTTCATTTACTAACATGATAAGCAATGAGTTTTGAAGTCCCTGGAAATCCTTCTCAACACCTTTGAGCATTCAATTTTTCTTAATTGACTTATTGATGTATTATATGTATTACATTGAGGGAAATATATTTCTTAATAGTCATTTTTTCACATTCTTCATGTCTGTATAACCAGGTCTTCGTTATTGTATCTGTCAGCGTACTCTTCAATTATATTTGGTAGTGTTTTAAAAGTGTTGATTCAGATTCATAAATAAAATGTCTCTTATTTTCGTAAATGATTTTTTTCTTGTTTTTTCTGTCATATGTGTTCTTTCTAGAATAAAAAAGTTATTTTCCAATTATTTTTCTTCCACTCACTTATTAGATGTGTAACTAATGTTATTTAACCTCTTTTCATCTGTAAGTTGTTTACATCTATTGTACCCCTACTTAATAAGGTTGTTTTAAGGATTAAATTTAAAGCATAAAACAGTGCCTAGAATACTTAGAAATGATATTTTAATGCTCCAAACATTTTGTTATTTTGGAACATCTAAAATCTCAATTAAACTGCCCCTGCCATGTGCGATGTGCCTGCTTCCCCTTCACCTTCCGCCATGATCCTGTTTCCTGAGACTTCCACAACCATGCTTCCTGTACAGCCTGTGGAACTGTGAGCCAAATTAAACTTCTTTATAAATTACCCAGCTTCAGGTATTTATTTATTTATGTTTCATTTATGTTTTAAATAATTTACCATTAAAAGTGGTCATAGTTGTTGTTGTTTTTTATTCTTTTATTTTTTTTGGTCAGAGGAGTCTCTCTTTGTAACCCAGGCTGGAGTGCAGTGAGGCAATCTCGACTCACTGCAACCTTGCCTCCTGGGTCAACTGTTTCTCCTGCCTCAGCCTCCCGAATAGCTGTGATTACAGATGTGTACCACCAAGCCTGGCTAATTTTCATATTTTTAGTAGACTCAGGGTTTCACCATGTTGGCCACTCTAGTCTTAAACTCCTTACCTCAAGTGATCTACCTGCTTTGGCCTCCCGAAGTGCTGGAATTTACAGGTGTGAGTCATCACACCCCACCATAGGTTTTTTTTGTTTGTTTGTTTTTGTTGTTGTTGTTTTAATTTCAAGGCAGGAGGGTAGAGCCTATGAAGATTAATAGGTATCTCTGATAACATTACAGTTTCTTCTTTGGGTTCTCACTGACTTCCTGGCCTCTAATACAATGCTGATTGTGGTTTTTTTTAATTTGTCTTGTTTAGAATATCTGTTTTATTCTATATATTTATTTTATAGTGTTTGTCGTAATGCTTTTTATCCCTTTTTTTAAACTGTGATTTTTTTTTTTTTTGGTGTTTATTGCCCTGTGAGTCTTGATAAATTAATATAGCAATATAATTATCATTATTAAGATATAGATTTGTTCCAATATCCCAGTAAGTTACCCCATGTTCTTCTATAGAGAAGTGTTTTACTCACTCCCAGACCCAGGCAACTACTAAAATGCTTTGTCTCTAGGTTTTTTCTTTCTCAAGATGTAATATGAATTCAATTATATAATATGTAGCCTTCTGTGTTATTCTCATAAAAACATCTTTTACTGAATACATTGCCTGTGAGAATTATCCATGTAGTTGTTTTTTATTACTGAATAATATTTTGTTTTATGATTGCACCATAGTTTATGTATGTATTTCCTAGCCGAAAGGCATTTGTTTCCAAAATGTGATGTTCATAAATAAAGCATATAGGTCTATCTGTGACCACAGGTTTAATTTCAGGTGATCAGATACCCAGGAACTGAACTGATGAGGCATATGAGCAATCACATTTAATTTCTGGTTAGAATGTAATAATAAAAATCAAATTTACTCTGATTACTAAAAAAACTTAAAAATACTGGATAATATATATGGAGCAATTGTTTTAAGATATTAGACATTAAGCGACGGAGGACAGCGATCACTGAGAGAGGAGAAGCAAGCAGGATGAGCCCTAGGATTGCCTTCAATTTCCCATCTGAACAAAAGTTTCCAGTCCACACACAGAAAAGGAGAACACTTTTTAAATATAAAGGAAAATAGATTAAAATTAAAATGACGAATGCAAGATATACCATGAAAACACTATTCAAAAGAAGTTGGTGTGGCTATCTGACATCAGACAAAGAAGATTTCAGAACCAACACTATGACTTTGCATAAATAAAGTCATTTCCTAATGAAAAAGAAGTCATATTATCCAGAGAATATAAAACTTTTAAATGTTTATATGACTAATACCAGAGCTTCAAAAATACATGAAGTAAAAGCTTATAGAAGTTCAAGGAAAAATGAGCAAATCCACAGTCAGAGTTCCCAACATGGGTGTTTAAAAATTGTCAGACAAGTGAACAAAAATTTGGACATTGTCTGTCTTGGTGAATGTTTGTTGAGCCCTTGAAAATAACAGGCAGCTATTGGCTAGAGTGTTCTGTAAATGTCAGTTAGATTCTGTTAGTTAATATGTTTCTGCTGATACAATTTTCTGAACCATCTTGTGGGTTTTCTGGGTATGATACAGAATTCACTCCATTTACATAAGCAGCTCATTCACAGATCTCTCTATTTTCTATTTTTGGCTTCTGCTGAGAAGGCTAGATTCCTATACACTTAAGTTTCCCAGATGTTCTCTGGTCTCATTAAAAGGATTTTTTACTCACAAAGTTAATCTCTTCTAAGAGCCTTTTATATAACTGAACACTCTAGATAGGCTGAGAATTTCTCATATTATAAAGTCCTAGACAAATTTTATTTTATAGTTCTTCCCTAATTTGTCACTTTCTTCTCACATTTTACCATAAGCAGAAAACAAAAACAAAACACTATTTGCATCTTCAACACTTTACTTGGAAATCACCTCCACTGTCTGTCTGATTTCATCATTTAAAAGTTCTGCTTACCACACAATTACAGGATACAACCCACTAAGTTTTCTGCTACATACAACGATTCCCTCTCCTTCATTTTCCACTTACATATCTGTTCTTTTCCTCCTGAGCTCTCAGCAACAATGACTTTAATGTCTATGTTTCTACTAGTCTCTCTAATATGAATTAGGTTTTTTCTACATGTTCCTCACTTGATTCTGAGTGCTTGCTATCAGAATCATTACAGTGCATGTTTCTGCGAACTGTCTGTTTAAAACAATCTAGGCTGTTTTTATTATTGTACTCAAAATTCTTTCAGTTTTTGCCCATTCGTCAATAGCAAATTTACCTCTCTGTTTTTGGGAATTTTCTACAGCAGCACCTCACTTCTGAGCAACAAAAGCTAGACGTATTAATCTGTTCTCAGGCTGCTAATAAAGACATACTCAAGACTGGGTAATTTATAAAGAAAAAGAGGTTTAACAGACTCACAGTTTCACATGGCTGGGGAGGCCTCAAAATCCTGGCAGAAGGTGAAGAAGAAAGGAAGCATGTCTCGCACGGCAGCAGTTAAGAGAAGAATGAGTGCCCAGTGAAGGAGGGTGCCCCTTAAAAATCATCAGATCTCCTGAGAACTAATCACTATCATGAGAACAGGATGGGGGAAATCACCCTGGTGATTCAATTATCTTCATCTGGTCCCTCTCACAACACATGGGGACTATGGAAACTAAAATTCAAGATGAGATTTGGGTGTGGACACAGCCAAACCATATCATTCTGCCCTGGCCCCTCCCAAGTCTCCTGTTCTCACATTTCAAAACACAATCATGCCCTTCGAACAATATCCCAAAGTCTTAACTCATTCCAGCATTAACCCAAAAGTTCAAGTCCAAAGTTTCATCTGAGACAAGGCAAGTCTTCAACTAGGAACCTGTAAAATCAAAAGCAAGTTAGTTACTTCCTAGATACAACGGGAATACAAGCATTGAGTAAATACAGCCATTCCAAATGGGAGAAACTGACCAAAACAAAGGGGCTATAGGCCCCACAAGTGTTCGAAATTAAATGGGGCAGTAATTACACCTTAAAGTTCCAAAATAATCTCCTTTGACTCCATGTCTTACATGCAAGTCATTGTGATGCAAGAGGTGGGATCCCACAGCCTTGGGTACTGAATAACTTTTGTATTGCTAATATAATAAATTACCAGAAACTTAACAAAAACTTATTTTCTTATAGTTGTGTAAGTTAGAAGTCCCACATGGGTCTCAATGGGTTACACACACAGTATCAGCAGGGCTGCATTTCTTCCTGGAAATTCTAGGGGACAGTCCACTTATTTTCCCTTTCCAATCTCTAGATGCCACCCATACTCCTTGGTTCATGGTTCTTCCTCATCTTCAAAGCCAGCACCATTACATCTTTCTGACCGCTCTTTCATCGTCACAACTTCTGATCCTTACCTCAGCTGGGAAAGATGTTTTATTTAGGAGCTCACATGATTTTATTGGGTTCACCTGTAGTATCCAGGCTACACTACCCTTCTTGAGGCCATAATCTTATTCTATCTGCAAAATTCCTTTCTTTATGTAAGGTAACATATTCAGTGATTTCTGGGATGGTGGTGTGAACATTTCTGGGCCTCTGTAATTCTGCCTTCCGTGCCAGCTCAAATATTTTTTAGTATTACTCAACAGTAAAACACAATAAAATTAATAATCTCCTTGTGATTAGTTAACACATTCCTTTCATTACTTGATTCAATATTGTGTTTTATTAGCAAATAGTAAATCTTAGGGGCATTTCATTTTTGTTGAGAACTTTGCATACATTAGTTAGCAAATGACTCCATTATGTCCTTTTTCCATACACATACATATTAACATAAATTTAGACAAAGGCAATAATCCAGAAAATAAGAGGAGTGGGCATCTCATTGCCATTAGAGTTTTCCTGGAAAATTGGATGCTAGTGCCTTTCTAATGCATGTCGGTACTGCTCTGGCTACCAGAGAAGGAGTTGTGTTTCTCCTTATAAAACAATGTGCAAAGAATTCTTCCCAGTGTTTTGGAGTTTCAGCTAAGACGTCCAAGGTCTTGAGAGTTACTGACTGTAAGTGCCCCTTGTTTTGGAGAGGAATTGTGTACAAGCCTAGAGGATTTGTTAAAAGGTAGACAGACTGAACCAGCAAACATAACTCTCAAGAGTTTACATTATAAAAATAAAGTCTAGCATTTTACTGGGAAAATTTATTTGCAGGAAATTTGTAGTCATAGAGAATGCTGTCTTGTAGGTGAAAGGGAAGGAGGTACTTGTCCCTTTCATCCAAATGAGACACCCTCAAGAGACCTCAAACACTAACACTCATAATAATACATTTTAAATGCTTACCACGTTTCTGATGCTGTTGTATGTTACATGAATTGATTCAAACTTTACCACTTTATGAAGTTGATTTTATCTTCCCTATTTTAAAGCTGAGAAAATTGAGACCCATAGATGTTAAGCGATGGCTTCTATTAACATAAATCCTTGGCAGAGCTGTAGAAATTTATAGCTGCATAAGGAAATTCTCGGCAGAACTTGACATCTGTCATCTGAGGTTTAGGGGCACAAACACTGGTGTCTACTCCTTACCCAGCAAAGCCTCAGAATGAGGGGCTTGTGGAACAGCCCACAACGCCAGAGTGAGGAAGCAAATGAGAACAGCCTGTGCCTCTCAGGAAAAGAATGCACCGGCTTTCCAAGACCTGAGGGTGCACCACAGGATGGAGCGAGGTCTCCGTAGCTTGAAGAAAACATTTCCAAGAAGGAGGCCATACAGGAGAAGGAGACACCAGGGATACACTGCCAGGGACAGGAACTGACGGGAGTGTGCCAGAGGTCAGCGGAGTGAACATCACCCAAATCAGAGAAAGATTCAGTGTGGGGGTCTTAGTGGGGATCTCTGCAGAGTCTACATAGTGCTCTGTGAGACAGAACCAGTGTTTGGAGGCCTTCCCAAAGATAGCATTCAACAGCCAAAAAAAAAAAAAAAAAAAAAAAAAAAAAAAAAAAAAAAAAAAAAAAAAAAAAAAAAAAAAAAAAAAAAAAAAACTAGCACAAAATAAACATTCTGCCAATTTATCTTGGGTTTCTATAGCTTTCTGGAATTGCTCAACCTTCCTGAGCCTCAAAGTTATTATTTGTAAAATAGAGGCAATAAGCCTACCTTGTAGGGGGTAGCTGTAGAAACACAATCTAAGTAATGAAAAGCACGTGGCACACTTTCTGACACTATCAAGTGCAAAATAATGATCACCAATATTATAGATGCAGGGAAGTGTGGATCCAATGTACACTTGAAGGAGTTTTAGCAGCCTTCATTGTATTCTTTGCTTGAACAGACCTCCTAGTAGAGCTGAAAGGTAGTATTTTTATTTATATTTAGCTGAGAAGTAATATTTACATTTATACTCTGAGTTGAAAAGATACATAGGTACGAAATAGAAGCCATAACCAGAAAACTGAAAAAATATTAGTTATTCTTTTACTTTTTTAATTATAAAAATAGTGGCCAGCTAATTCAAGTTTTCCTATCATCTATTTTGCGCAAGACAACGTGTAAGCTGCAATGAGTAATCCCATCAGCAGTGAGGGGATCAAGATGAAAATAAGAATTAAGATGACATAAGACACCACGCAAGGGAAACAACTCAAACACAAGTTAAATAAAAGAACTTTGAAATGTGGAAAAACAGTAACATTTTGGTATACCCCAAACTACAGAGAGGCAGTGGGAAAACCAACAGAGAACACACAAACAAAAGCACAGAGGAGGGTGGAAAACGAAGAGTGACAGTGGATCTGAAGAGCGCCAGGAAATCTCATTTTCAGCCTCTTTTTTTCTTGAGCAGGTATGCATCATGGTGTGAAAGATACCAAAATCAAGCCAAAGAAGTCTGTATGCTGCCGGACACAGTGGCTCACACCTAAAATCCCAGCACTTTGGGAGGCTGAGGCAGGTGGATCACAAGGTCAAAAGTTCAAGACCAGCCTGGCCAACATGGTAAAACCCTGTCTCTACTAAAACTACAAAAATCAGCTGGGAACAGTGGCAGGCACCCGTCATCCCAGTTGCTTGGGAGGCTAAGGCAGGAGAATCGCTTGAACCTGGGGGGCAGAGGTTGCAGTGAGCTGAAATCGCGCCACTGCACTTCAGCCTGGGCGACAGAGTAAGACTCTCAAAAAAAGAAAAAAAAAGTCTGTATGGAATGGGAATCTCTGGAAGGCGTTTAGAGACTGAAATGCATGGAAATCATTGATTTAGAGCAAAGGGGGTTGTGCTGTTTAAGAGAGAATGAATGAGGTATGGGATAGAAGCAGGAGATTTAATGGGAAACCATTGGAGAAGTACATAACTGGCAAGAGGTAACGAGATCATGGACAGAGACTGGAATTGGTAAAAAGACAGAACATGCAGGGGCTTATTAAGATGCAATGGCTCACCACGAGAATCGCTTGAACCTTGGAGCTGGAGGTCGCAGTGAGTCAAGATCGTGCCACTGCACTCCAGCCTGGGTGACAGAGTGAGACTCTGTCTCAAAAAAAAAAAAAAAAAAGAGCTGTAAATGGCCCACATTTCACATTTATAGTACTATTTGGATAAATTCAATAATAGAAAATACAATAAATATCTAAAACAACTTTAAACAAAATCAATTTCATAATATAATCAGGAAGCCAAAAAGATTGGTCTAATGGGAGTCATCAGCAAGAAATAGTGAAGAACAATGTCTGTCTCTGAATTAACTAACTAAACAATATGGAACTTTAAAACTATAATAAAGTGTAATATAAATGAAGCCACTGGACCATTAAGCATACACATTAACATCTTATTCTGACCAACTTTGCTGGAAAAATGAGAGAAACCACAACATTGTTATGACTAGATATTTCAAAAATTTGACCAATAAAATGTATGTTAACGGAAATAATCTTACACATTTCTGGAGCATTTAGGGATACAATATACCAGGGGAAAGTTTTATTTTAATAGAAGTTATAAAATGTATCTGTAGAAAGGGAAACAGAAAATCCACTCACATTTAAAGGTGTTTTCATTAACTTTTTATTGTATATGTTGAAGGCATACAACATGTTGTTTTGCCTTAGTAGGTGCACACTGTAAAATGATTACCATTGTCAAGCAAATTAACACATCTATCATCTCACATAGTTACCTTTTCTTGTGTGTGCAGTAAAAGCCCTAAAAATCTCTCTTATATCTTCCGTATATAATACAATATTATTAACTGTAATCTTCATACTACATTAGATGACTTTCTATTCTTCCTATTCCCAAGACATTGCAAATGAAGAAACTAGGGTCATTGATAACGACTGCTTGTGTCAGGTGACACGTAGAGAAGCCGTATTTGTATCATAGATTGCTTAAAGTGAGCACTTTAACATTAGGGCATTTATTTAATACAGATTTGTAGTGATTTTAATAATACTACCTTCCATGGATATGAAAATATTGAATTTTCAAAGATATTCTAGTTTCTGCTGGACTCTTTAGGCATGCATGCCACACACTCTGGGCTGTGGCAATTGTTATTATTTTGTTTCTACTAACAAAAAATTTGTGACATCCAAAAACCTGACACATAATTTGTGGTTGTACCCAGACTAGAAACAGCATCCCAAGTTTTCTTTCTCCACAGTTTATAAAGAAATGCTATTTAATTGTATTAAGATTGACTATAAATACCAAAGAGATGATTATTGTGAGCTGCAGTGTGTGTGTACACAGCTGTGCGATATCTTTATAACTGTTAAGAGATTAATTTGGGTGGTAATGAATATATTATCATAATTTTGTGATTGTATTACATAATCCTGAAGAAATACCCCAAAATAATTTTCAGCTTTGTATTAAGAAAGAACTGACTTTCTATTAAAATAAGTTAAAAGTATGTTCCTGAATCGAGAGTCTGGCCAAAGGTGTATTTGGTGGGGAAGAAATCTTATCAAATTAATACATTTTATTTTGTTTTCAAGCACAAATCACAAGTTCAATTATTTGTTGACTTATGCAAAGAATTTTGACTTGAGATTTTAAAAAGCTTGTTAAAGTGCCCATTAGTTAGGACATAAATGATTGCCAGACATATTTATAAAATAAAATCATATTTGAGTTACAGACTGTAATCCAAAGAGGTGAAAAACATGTGTCTTTACAATGAGACACACATAAAATAAAACACTGTTTCCTATTTTGCTTACTATTTACTCCTGTAGACAAAAGATAACAGTTCTGTATTTAGTTATTAGAGCCACACAGTCAGACTGAACTGTGGAGCAGAATTTATTAAAAACAGTTAGCCACGATCTAAAATGAGGTTAAATAATTTTAATTTGAAGAGAAGTGAGGTAAAAATAGAAGTGAACTTATTTCCAATTCATTTTGACTGTTTGCAGTTTAATTATAGAAGTGCTTTACATCTGGTATAAGATTTCTTTTTTATCTCATCTTTCCTTAAAAATGTTTTCAAAGCTATTATTTACTGTGTTTAAGATACCAGCAGAAAAATAATTCATAAGTTCCCTGAATAAACATGAGTATGTTACACTAGTCGTGTATATACCTCAAGCAATGTATATCTATCTGAGAATTGAATTTGGTGGATTAAGACCATATAAATTATGTTCTATTCAAAACCTTGGGATTCCAAAATTTATGGCTTTGGTACTTTAAAACACTAATATTCTTCTTGGCATTTTTCTTGTGAAATTTCAATCCCAAATAATCTCATAGGAACAACTAATTTCATTTTAGGAAAGCTGCCTCATTTATTGATGGTAGTAAAACCATAGATTAATTAAAACATATAGATTAACTTCTCCAAGTTGCTTTAACAGTTCTCTGCACACATTCATATAGCGTTATGTGGAAGATATTCAAGTGCTCTTTTCTGGAACAGATGGTTTAGACACAATTAATAAGGAGCCTTGAGTTATTTGCATATTCATCAGATAATATCAGTTATTCCTCAGCCAGAACAAAGAATAACACAAATGGCATTCATGTTTCCTCCCATTAACACATCATTAAAAGCAAAATGTCTGTGTTAAAAATGAGACAGATAGTGATCCTTGACTTTATAGCAACCTAGCATTATCCATCTGGGTTTTGAACATGATAATAAAAGCGTTCTGCCCTCATGTAATTTATTCCTGGTTTTATAGCAGAGGATAAATGAAGACATCGTCACACTGAGTATTTCTGCCTTGTCTCTATGACTTTGCTTGCCCATATAGATGATTGCCAGGAAGGGTTAGGTCAGAAAAAACTAAATAAATTTTATTTTAATCTTTCAAAAGAAAACTAGAAGAAAAACTATTAACTAAAAAAATATAACTTTGTAATAAATACTGAAATGCATTTTTTTGTTTTTTGTTTTTCATTTTTCAGATGGAGTTTCACTTTTGTTGCCCAGCCTGGAGGAATGTAATGTCATCGTCTCGGCTCACAGCAACCTCCGCCTCCCGGGTTCAAGCGATTCTCTTGCCTCAGCCTCCCTAGTAGCTGGAATTACAGGTACCTGCAACCATGCTCGGCTAATTTTTGTATTTTTAGTAGAGATGAGGTTTCACCATGTTGGCCAGGCTGGTCTTGAACTCCTGACCTCAGTTATCTGCCCACTCAGCCTCCCAAAGTACTGGGATTACAGGTGTGAGCCACCACAACCGGCCTGGAATGCAATTTTTAAAAGGCTTTCTAATGACTGTTTTGTTGATAAACTGAGAAAAAATTACTGATAAAACATCAAATCACAATTTAAAATGAAATAATACCAAAGATTGCCTAGTGAATTTTTAATCTGATTTTTAGGGTTAAAAATTTAAATACAATTACTTTGCCTTTATGCTATGAATTATTTATGGTCACTTACCTTGTCATCAATATACAAGACGGACTAGAACATTGTCATAAATTGAAAATAAATTATCTTTGCGTTGATTTAAAAATTTAAATAAAGCCATTTCTTTAAAAAGGCCCAGTTTCTTGGAGGATAAATATGGGCATGTGTGAAGGAAATATACAAGGCTGTGGTACTTGATTATGTCACTGTCGGCGCTGTGCTGTGGTGAGTGGCAAAGGAGGCATTGCCTCCTAGAACTGCTGTCCCATATGGTCAACCCTAGCCACGTGGCTATTCTAATTACAAGGAAATAAAAATAAATATGCAGTTTCTCAGCCACACTGGCCACATTTCAAGTGTTCTAGAGCCACACACGGCCAGAATACACAGTGCAGGTGGGAATGTTCTCTTCACCACAGAAATTCTACAGGACAGCACCTTCCTAGGACTTTGCTACTTAAGATGGACAATAAAAGTCCACAGATAACTGAAAATGACTTGCAGACAGTAAGAAAAAGCAAATTGCCACAAGAATACACAGTTAGTTACTGTTATTAGAAGTAGCTAAAAGTAAAGATAATTGAATGAAAGGAGACATGTATATTTGGGTGCAGTTTGGAATCATTTATGAGAGAATGTCAAAATCTAGACAATTTAAAAACAAGGCATTCCATACGCTTTTTTATTCAATGTTTTTGACATTGATTACATACATGTTAAATTTCATAAATGTTGAAAACATTGAACATGAAGAGAGTTCTTTAGAGAGTTTCAAAGAAAATATTTTGTACCCAACTGCTCTACCTTAGGTTTGAGAGATTAAAGAAGAAATTGCTGTATACAACCTGGGATTCATTCAACAGACATTTATTGAGCAACTTAGTTTACATCAAGATTCCCTAGCTTTAAGATTTCAAGATGCAAGACATACTGCTCCTGAAGAGCTACAGACACACTTACCTGTAAACAGGGCAATTAGAATATGCCATATGTGTCTGTATACAGTGGCATGAGCATTGATGCACATTATTGAGCAAAGGAGAGTCTACTTTAGAAGAAAAGAAAACCTCGTGGGAATCACAGCATTAAGAAGGAAGCCCAAGAGACAAAGTTCAGGTCGGAGAAGTGTGGAGAGAGAGATAACGGCAGAAAAGGTTTTCTGAATTCTTAGACCTATAGAAAGAGAGTAACCAGAACAAAGGTACAATGTGATGAAAACAAGCAGAGAGTTCGACTCCTCTCACATGAGGAGAGTTCACTCCCAGGTGTCTTTTCAATAGACATTCACAATTTTCTAACATCATTTTAAAGAAAAACCTCACAAGCATGTGTGTTGGCAGCTGCAGGCAGAATCATCCATGGCCCACTTGGTGCCCTTGGGAGAGGGCCTGAGCCGGAGTGGGGAGCGGGGCTGGTATGACAGAGCAAGAACTCCTGGAGGGGAAACGGCTGGGGTTGCTACTGGAGGGTTAATGTGAGCTGAGATGGGAGGGTTCGTCCTGCAGACTTGTTAACTGTAGTGGGTCAGCCTTGGTGATGTATCGCGCCCTGTGTCACAGAAGCCCTGGGAAAAAAAGATCCCTACTCCAGTGCCCATTGGAAAAGCTGAGGAGCCTGAGCTGCCCAGATCAAGGCTGGCTTCTGCAAGGGCTCCTCTTCCTCTTTGACCACCGCCAGAAAGAAGGCGAGAAGAGGCTGCTATGTAAACTCTGAGAACTAACAGGACTAGCTAACTCTACCAGAAGGCTGAGAAGGTTTCCTTAAGAAGTGAATAAGATGAATTGTGTTTGGAGGAATTAGCAGAAAACAAAACAAAACAAAACAGTAATTATAGAGGTGGAAAGCACAAGAGAGAAGCCGAACTGACTGTATACCTAGAGCCTGCCCGTGGTCCTAGATGAATCTCATTAGGAGTTCCTTAGGACACCTGAGAGGTTGGACCACGTGGGAGGCCCCAGAATTTCAGCAATAGGAGTTTATTAAAAATAATCAGCCAGGAGAATACACTAGTGTGGAGGGGACACATAAAGTGTGACAACTCAAGGCACAACCAACTTGAGCACTTTCAACAAAACTATAATGAAAATGTTGGATTTCCATATTCTCAGGCTTTCAATTGATAACTCTATCCCTAATTTATCTTCCAAGTTAAAATCCATAATTCTGTCTTCCAACTTAAAATCTATATCTTCCAAGTTAAAATCCATAATAATCAAATATCCTATAATAAGTACAACTCAGTAACGTTTTCAGTATTTTCAGCTACAGATATGTGATAGTGACTTATTTTTAATTAAGAATATAACAAATGTAAATAGACACAGACACACACACACACACATGCAGTCAGCAGCATATATACACGTGTGTGGGATGCTGGACAGCATTAGTGAAGGACTAACCGGCTTGAAGGCAATTTCTTGGATCTCCCATGAATTCATGTCTTCTGGAGTTTCCCTAAATTGTTTAAATCATACTCATCATCCTCACTTTGCGTAAGTGTAGTTTGTCACATGCAATGGGGATTAAACAGAATGTATCTCAGTTCATAGTGCTGATGGCATCACCCAAGATTGAATGCATGATTATCTCCCATGTTCTGATCCATCACATAGAACCAAACTAGTTGATTCTGCCTCTGAGACCTCCTTTCATCAGACAGCTCCTGGCCCTCTTCTCGGCCCCAGCCTTGGTCAGGATGTGGACTATTTACTTAGTCTTAAAGTTTGCTTCCCAGCCTCCAGGTTCTCCTTATTCCTGTCAATTTTGGGAGGTGGCAATCCCTATGACATGTTAGCACTCAGAGCTCCTCATCCCACCCCTGTAGATAGTTAACTTAATTGAGATAAAAGGTACATTGAAATGATCTTCAGGTTCAAGAAATGGACATTTTTGAATAAACACACATTAAGAATATTTTTAATTATTCATGTATAAATTACCAAAAGGCTAGGAAGGGTATCCAAATAGGAAGCATGGCGCTGGACAGTATGGAGTCCAATGAAATAAGATGAAGTGCTGCTTCAAGATGAACACCTCCACAATCTCTATGCCATGCCTTTCTCACAGTGAACCTGAGCCAATGGTACACAGGATGACCGCTAAGGTTATTCAATAAACAGATCTCAATTTTGCCTTTCTTAGGATGAATTTTAAATAGTAAAACACTCCGTTTCACAAAATTTTTTAAAAATTGAAACCTCATTTATGTCTTGCTGATCTTAATTAGCCAAGGAAAATCTGAAAATTTAAACTCAGATCTGAAGATCTTAAATTAGAAGGAGTTGATTTGCTTAAAAAGGGGTATGAGAAATAAAGTTAAGTAAAACAGCTAAAATAATTTGTGATAAACCACATATTTCTGATACAGATTTAATATTTAAATTTTTGAATGCTTCTAATCAATATTCAGAAAATATGGGTCAAGTATCCTATAATAAGTACAACTCAGTAATGTTTTCAGCATTTTCGGCTACAGATATGTGATAGTGACCTATTTTTTAATTAATAAGAATATAACAACTGTAAATAGACACACACGTACACACACATGCAGGCAGGAGCGCATGTACACGCAGGAGCGCATGTACACATGCGCATGGGATGCCGGACAGCACTGGTGAAGGCGTCTTACGAAAGGTAGCTCATCCACACTCTGGTACTCTGCACAACGAAAATTACTAAGGCTACTCCATTCTGGAAGTAACCTCTCCCTTTAAATATGCTACTCTTCTCTTTTCTAAAGTGGGCCAATTCTCTTAATGTGCAAGAACTACAAGAACTACCACTTTACCAAATATTTTATCTCATCCTGTCAAATGTTTTTTAGCTCCTGGACCCTAGGGCTTCTGCTTGCCACAAAGCAAGGGAGGCTGAACCTCGGACTCTGACACACATCCATCCTATTCTCTCCTGGTTGAGGGAACAGCCATCAGGAGAAATCAACTCAGTCTATATTCATAACCTGGCAAGGATGGCTAGAGCCCACATCGACATGCTTCTCACACGTTCACTATCAGGTCTGACGAGAAAATACTTTTACAAACCCACAATCCTTAGATGTAAGTCAAGAGGTTAAATTGTTTTCCTTCTTAAACACATACACACACACACACACACCCTCACAACCCTTTTCCCCAACACACTTACTGTTGAGTGCACTTCCACACACACAAAACTATCTTTTAGAGGTTGAAAAGTTGATTTTAGTGCAAAATGTATGTTCAAATTTTCTTGTGCATCTTGTGTGATGATAAAAGGTGCAAGGATAAAAATAGCTGAACATCAGAAAGACTAACATGCCTTTAGGAGAAATGTCACATCTCACTTATGACAGAAAGAGAAAAATGTAGTAACATTTTTAATGCCTGGTAGATAACCAACAAAACACACACGGAAACATACGCACACACACTCACACATATGCAAAAACATCATATTTAATTCTATTACCTTATAAGGAGTGTCATCTAAAACAAAAATGCTCAGCTTTATTTGTTCATAAAGATAAGCATCTGCCCTGTTTACTGTGATTAATCAAGTACCACATATGAAGAATCTGAGATTCAGAGGAATTATATAATATATGAAGGTTAGATATTTATTAAATAGTTGAGGCAAGATTTAACCATTCATAATAATAACAGTTATGCTCTTATTGCAATGAATTGTATTATTTATTTTGTAATCATATATAAGCTCCTGGTAGAGATTTTATTCTTTGAGAAGAATAGATTTTCTGTAAATGGTGCCTTACAGAATATGGTGAATGATTATGAAAAAAGCATGAAGAAATCTCTTGTACTTGAGGTATTACTAACATTAAAACTTGAGTCTTGACAGATGCTTCTGAAAATATCTTAGAATAATTAGATACAATAAGCACATTGTATCTATTTCTCAGTAGGATAAAAAAATTTAAAGTGGCATATAAATTGACAGAACCTAAAATGAATGTTTTTCAAGTACCCAGTTTAGCTAGTTTACAGTTTTATAAAACTTAATCTATACTCAATAATTACTTACTATGTATTTTGCAACAGGTATTAAGGGGCCCACAAATCAGTCAGAATCTCCCTTAAATTCTCAAGAAGAACAAAATACTTTAACAACAATAAGTATAATTTAAGACAATATGCAATGAGTTATTAAAATACAAAATATTTTTAGAATTTGTGGAGTGATGACCAAAGTCACAGTTTAGCTAAATTTAAATAAGAAAAAAGTTCAATAGGTAGGGAAAGTGGGGAGGAAGATACAGACAGAATAATTCATATGGACAGTACTTTAGTGATCAGACACCACATGGTATAAGAAGCCTTTCATTCGACTGGAGCATAAGGCAGGAACAGAGTAAGAAAAATATTAAAGATGACTGGAGTCAGACCCAGGAAGGCAAATTAGTTTCACCTTATTGGGTAAGCCAAGAGGAGGCACCAAATGTTTCCCAGCCAAAGAGCTGTGTGTTTGGCCTGATGGACAGGAAGGCAGCCTCACTCACAGCTTCCAAGCAGTACCCATGGCTTGCTCTTGCAGGTGGGGCACAGATGTGCCATGCAATGCTCACCAGTCCGTGCCTCTCCGGCAGCTTCCATGGCCAGCAGCCACATCCCAGGTGCTTCAGAGGCTGGTTCCAGAGGGGAGGATGGGTTTGCACATAGGATCCCTGCTGGCCTGGAGCTGAGGGGCTGACACAGAGCACGCAGGACTCCATCACAGCACTCTCACCTTGTCTAGGGAAGTGCTGCCTCCAGGCAGCCGGGGATCACACTGCTGCTCGCTGTGACAAAGGGAACCACACAGCAGCTACGCAGCTCTTCTTGAGGTGCCTAAAGGGGGACTAACACTTCACTTAGCCTGCGGTTACCCAGCTGCGCCAAAGCAAGGAGGCCGCAGAGAGGTCAGGCACCGCCCCCGCAGTGGCCCTGATGTGCGCTCTTCATATTCAGCCTCTGATGCTGCCTCCTGCAGCCACGTGTCCTTCAGGTGGAGCCTAAGCCAGCAGCAGCCCGCTGCTCTACAAATGCATGCATGTTCTGTAAATAAGAGCTTTCGCACTCTTTTGAATTTATCCTAAGGTGACTAACACAGGAACAGAAAACCAAATACCACCTATTCTCAGTTTCAAGTGAAAGCTAAACTTCGAGTAGGCATAGACACAGAGAAGACAACAGACATTGATGCCTCCTCAAGGGCGAGGGGAGGAGGAGGGTGAGAATGGAAAAACTCCCTGTCGGGCACCATATTATTACCTGGGTGATGAAATAATCTGTACCCCAAACCCCAGGGACACAAAATTTACCCAAATAACAAACCTGTACATGTACCCTGAACCTAAAAGTTTTAAAAATATATTTAAAATATAGACCATGCATTAAATTATATTAAGGAATTACGATAAACACTGCTAGTTGTATAATCATATTATGCACATATACAAAATGTCCTAATTTTGTTGAGATGGATATTAAAGTGTTGAAGGATAAAAAAAGTTTGATTAGATTTAAAATCTGTTTGCAATACTACCAAGAAAATTGAACATTATATTTGTCAATTAAATGAATTATTGCAAAATTAGAGTTGCTGCAAACATTTTTTTCGGTTTCTGACTTTTTTATTATTTTATTTTATTTTATTTTATTTATTTTATTATTTTATTTTAATGGAGTCTCACTCTGTCTCCCAGGCTGGAGTGCAGTGGTGGGATCTTGGCTTACTGCAGCCTGTGCCTCTCGGGTGTAAGCAATTCTTCTGTTTCAGTTGTTGGCTACCATGCCTGGATAATTTTTGAATTTTTAGTAGAGACAGGGTTCACCATGTTGGCCAGGCTGGTCTCAAACTTCTAACCTCAGGTGACCCACCAGTCTCAGCTTCCCAAAGTGCTGGGATTACAGGTGTGAGCCAATGCACCTGGCCTCAATTTTATTTTTTAACCACCTTACATGAACAAATCTTCACATCAGTGTGACTCTCAAGAATTTGAAGAGATTTTAAATCTAATCAAACATTTTTTCACCCCTCAACACTTTAATATTCATCTCAACAAAATTAGCACATTTTGTACATGTGTATACACATGTTATACAACTAGCAAATGTTTATCATAATTCCATAATATTATTTAGTTTGTCAGGAATTGGATGTTGCTATTTCAAACGTAAAATCTATTCTGTCACTGAATGTAAAATCTATTCTGTCACATAATATTTTATATCAGATTTTTAAATCAGATATAAAATATTATGTTTCTAGAAACAAGCTTCAATTTCTCACAAAAAGTTTTGAGAATGTTTTATTTGGCAGTTTTATAAAATTCCAGCATTTAAGTGGCTTTTTCCTATACTTAAGTATAAGGAATTTTTCCAGCTACTGTCAACATCCATCCCCAGAAAAGGCAATCGCCTTTAAAGAACTAATCAATACGGGTTAGCAATGCTCATTCTTTTAAATGTAGCTGAGAAAAAATGCTATGAATAACAATCTTATGATTTCTTTTAGAATGAATATGCTTCTTTAAAAAAGTAGTTAAAATCTATTTTATCAATCATATTATGAAACATTCATTCTAATTATAGTCAACCCTCATCTTACTTCATTGCATAAAATGTTTAATATTTTCTACCTCCTATTAAAAAATAGAATCACATTCTAGGTCATGAATCAATTAAGCTTTTAGTATTTTTTCTCTTTCTTTTACATAGCATATATGATAAAAGTTTGATCATGTTTCATGAAATCTGTGAACTAATTTATAAAATTTGAAAATTTAGTCTCACATTAAACAGTTTCTAAAATATGAACACAATTATTCCATATGCATGCACACATCCATGTATACCTACTTACCAAATAATATCATGTACGTCTAGTATTCTTTTCACTTTATTAACAATTTTGAATTGTAACTATGTATTACACTATCCAATTAAAAAGCAAAGACTCACTATGTATAAATTTATTTTTGCTTTTAGAAGTTATTTAAAACAGAAATCAACATCTGGAAAATTTAAATATTGATTTTTTTGTCATTTTATCTACTAAGTTGCATTAAGTAATATGTACTAAAATATTTACTTTAATTGAAAAATGGGAATCAGACTTTTATTTTCAGAAAATAAAATATTTTGCTGATTGATATTAAAATGAAAATGAACTTTATGTAATAGGTTATAGAGAAGCAGGCTCAACTAATTGAAATAACGAAGAGGAAGAGCACATGATAACATTTATTAAACACTATTATATTCAAACACATTGAGATTAACATTTTATTGCTTCCTGTTGACAAACCAACTCCAGTTTCAGTGGCTTAAAATAATCATCTGCTGGTGCTCACAAGTTGACTGGTGAACTGGATATTCTTGCTGACCTGAGCTGGGGCAACCTATGTTGTCTGTGCTTGCTGACATGTCTCCGTCCAGTCCATCTGGCTGGTCCTGGCTGGCCCTGAGAGGCTTACCCACCTGCTGGGTGACAAATCAGCAGGATGCCGTGGTATTGCTATGATTGGGCCCTGTGTCTCCTCACCCAGCAGGCTAGCCTTGGCTTCAGGCGCATGTCAAGTGGGCTCCTAGGAGAGCAATGAGCATGTGCCCCCATGGGAAGAACACTTCAGGGCTCCCTGTGTTGCTTATGCTATTGTCCTGTTGGCCAAAGCAGGTCGTGTGCCAAACCCAGGGCAGGTTTACAGACAGTGATGACCCTGAGTCTTAGACACAAGAGCTTTAGAAAAATCGAAAACCTCACTACAGCAATCGCCAGGGCGATGTTTTGATATTTGCAACTCCATCATAGAATTTTAGAGTAAATAAGTTTTTTTCCTATCTTTTCATGTGAAAAAAA